>CM076584.1:1306243719-1306308008 GCA_034641835.2 Pinus albicaulis | reverse complement strand
TGCAAAATCCATGAAAAATAGCTCTTTTTGCATTGGCGCGGGTAGACAGTTCAGTACTCGCGCCACTCAGGGAAATCCTGTAAAGAGGTCGCGCCACTTGGCGCTCTGTCATAGAGCAGCAATCGCGCCACCCATTTTAGGGACTGTTTTTTTATATATGGATGGCGGAAGTTGAGTTCAAACAAACTCACAACCACTGCCTATCTTGAGTTGGGAGGTTTGGCTACGGGAGTTCTATGGAAGGGAAGTAGTTTTGCCACCTTCTATGGAACCTTCCTTGTTGATAGGGCCAATCCCATAATAATAGGGATCCCAACTCCCTCCTTCCCCATCTATAAAAGCTTGTTCAGATCCATGGCAAGCTAGTCTTGAAGTGCTGAAGCTTTGCATCTCCCTATTCCCAAGTGCCTTTGTGCTGTAAAGAATCCCTTCTTTCCCTTAAGGCCCATTAAGCAAGGAGACCATTGTTACAAGACTCTGGAGAGGTTTCCCTTTCCTTGGCGAGCTTTGCGAGACGTGGACAACCGGGACCCGTTCGAAGGAGGCTGCGACGTCAGAACTCGGTTGTAACTTCTATTCGTTTATCACTTTAATAGATGACTATGATTATGGTTCCACTCCTTTTGCAATCATGTTAATGCGAGTAATATCTTTTCTGACCGATGTTTAGTTACGTATGCCGGTTCCTATGCATGTATCTGTTCGTTTCTTCTGTGTGCAGGTGTTCATCCACGGAGATCGTGGAAGGATTGTGATCTGCCAGGGCTGAAGGACGGGGACATCTTCTTCTTCAGATCTAGCGTTGGAATCCAAGTAGGCTCTTATCCCAAGTCTTTCATTTCGTAACTAGGAGCTTGCGTCATAGCATTGTTTGTTTGTTGCTAGACCCCTGCTGGGCTAGTAGGGATCGCCTCTGTCCGCAGAGGGGATTTACCTCCTCAACAAATTGGCGACTCCACTGGGGAGCATCCGGTTTTCCTTGTCCCGTTTATGATTGGTTCGCTTTGATTGTTTCTCCTTGCTTGATGAACCTTTTGGGTTGGATTCTTTCATTATTTTAGCCTCTTGGTTTGCTTAGCTTGTGTTGGTCTCTTTTCAGATTAGCTTGTTTTTTAATTTTTATTGAAGAACTCGACTGGCGCGGGTTTTTACCTGACAGTTGCGCCACTTGGCGCGTGTTGCATTTGTCTGTCTCGCGCCACTCGGCCTCTGGCGCTAGTTTCAAGGCCACAGTCGCGCCACCCCTGTGACTTTTTTGAGTTTCTTCATTTTTTGGCTTTCTGAGCTTGACCAGTACTTTTCTTCTTGATTTCCTGATTGTCTGAGTGTGTTGGAGTCTTGTTTGACCGGAATTCACCGCTATCCTTTGGTTGTTTGCCTTTGTCTATCGATTTCACGATTTGAGCCCTAGGGCATCTAGTGGCATAGTGAATCGAGCCCTCCTTGGGAGTTTTGGTGTCTTGATTGTCCTGTCGACTTGTTGATTGATTCTCCACGCCCTCTTAGCAGTCTTTGATTGTTTTGTTGCGTCTTTTGAGTGATTGTTCATTCTTTCATTCAGAATTCGTTTGCCCTCGCTTTGGACCCAGATCACACGGTCCATTGGGTGTTTTCGAGTCTTTCTTCGATTTGAGAGACTTTGGGTCGATTTAGAGATTTGGTTGCTTGCTTTGTTGAGTGAATGTTGTTTTCTTCGCTCTCTTAGTTATCATTTCTCAAATTGTTCCTTTTGTTTTCAGTGCACATTAGCCATTAAACATTGAAAATCAAAAAAAAATATATAGTCTCTTTTGTTTTTTTAATTAGTGCAAATTGTCATCTTTTCCATATTACTAGTGATTAGTGTTTGAATGAAAAGTGTGCAATTGCATTAGTTGCATTAGAGACATTCTTGTTTGTATTCCGTTCATTTCGTTTGTATAAAAGCTCTCAACTCTCATTTAACTAGTTTTCATCGAACGAAATGTTGCATCGTGGCATATAGCTTGCATTTAGGAGACACTACATACGATAAGGCCCGGAAATTGAAACTTAATTGAAGATCAACTGTAAAATTCATTCAATTAACCTAAGGCAACATTGGAACTTAACGCAACATATTTAGAAGGTCTAGGCTAGAGACGTGTTCCGGCGTCGTTAAACCTAGCAGCTGTCGTTCGCCTATTGGCTTTAGACAGCACTAGTACGGACTTGCGCTCCCCGTACCGTCGAGGATATAAAGGGAGACCCCTATAGGTTTGCAATCCTTTATCCACAGGAAGCCGAGTCTGCCGCCTTTTACCCGTGATACACCGAACACAGCATTCGGGGAGACTACCCGCACGTACGGAAAGTCCTTGGTCGATTTCTGTTTCATTTTGAAACCAAGGTGTATATTGCAGTTCACGGCTATCTGGTACACCCTTTGTGCCTAGTTTTTCCCGAGCAGTCATTTGGTCTTTTCTGACTCCCTAAACTTGAAAAGACCGTCAAGCGCTTGTCCTTTCACGCTTGTGTCAACTCTGAAAGAGATAGAGTCATCTTTTTATCGTTTCTCGACTCTTAAAACATGAAACGGTAGAATTTGTTTATTTTCCAATGTGGTAAAATCAATCTCCCACGATAACACACCCGTAGATATTGCTTGTGACTGTTTGATCGTGTGTCTTATTTCGTTTTCAGCCCGTGTGTGTGTGTGCTCTTTTCTTCTAGTCTTTTGTCACGGTGGCGGAACCCTCAGTTTCGTCTACTGGTAGTCCTTACACGGACGATTCTTCAGAGGCTTCTGAGCCTTCTGTTGAACCGCAACAACCTGTTGTTTCCGAGTTCCCTGACGGGGGACCGGTCCTCGCCGAGCAACCCTTTGGAGAGCCAGTTGACTTCCACTGGCCCTTTTCGGACCCTCTGTCTGAATTGAGATTAGGAGCTGATTTCCTTTCTCTTACATCGGGTTCACCGTTTATTGCTGCTGTTTTTCCTCCTAGTCCTCGCCGTCTTCTGCGTGATTTAGCGGCAGGATCAACCATGAGTGATTCTGGTGAGGAAATTCCCGGGTCTGATGACTATCAGCGCGTCCCTCGTAGATTGTTCGAGGGAGACGAGTCTGAGCTGGCTACCACATCGTCAGCTGGTCCTTCTTCGCCACAGGGATACAGATCTCTGGGTCAGATTATCTCAGCTGCTGCCTCTATGGGAATATCATCTCCTGCTTCGAGGCCAACTGCCACTACACCCGGGGTGTCTCCTTCGACGCCCGTCACTTCTGTTCCCGTGCGACCCACTGTTTGTGTGGCTGCCTCTTCTGCTGTTGCCTCAGCATCTGCTTCTAGATCTGGGCCAACTCCAGAGGACATTTATCTAGCTACTTCTATACCGGAGAATATCTCTCCGGAGGAGTATCGGTTGTTTTTACAGCAACCGAACGCCGGAGCTGGACAGCTCCCCCAAGATCCTTATCGGTCTTTCTTTTCGCACTATGCACAAGACGGCACTCCCGTGTATGGTTTTCCGGGTCAGCTTGACGAGCATGGGGACATTTTGCATCTTCCTGCTCCTGAGGCTTATCTTTATGTTCAAGGTTTACCGTACAACCAGGCTCAGAACTTGCAGGCACAACCTTTCCAAGGTCAACCTGCAGGCCAACCTGGCTATCAGTACGACCCACAGGGACAGCCCAATCAAGGCTACCCTGCGGGCCAGCAAGGGCCATTCTATAATCCGCAAGGACCATATTATAACCCTGCTGGTCAACCTGCTCAGCCTCAGCCGGGGTATCAACAGGGACCGACCTATGGACCCGGGGGGCAAATCCAGCCTTCCTTACCGATGCAACCGCAGTATCCTGTTGTCTCTAACGTTGCATATCAGCAAGGACCACTTTATGGTTCTGCTTCGGGTCAAACTGGTTTCCAGCAAGCACCTGGTCCTGTTCCACCACCGGGCCAACCGGGTCATCCGGTACAACCTGGTGTCCCGGCTCCAGGCCAACCGGCTTATTCGGTACAACCTGGGGCTCACTTACAACCGGGTCAGCCTGCGCAACCAGCGCCACCCCCTCATTCGGGCCAACCTGTTCATTCAGGAGCGCCCCCTCATTCGGGTCAACCTGTTCATTCAGGCCAGCCCCCTCATTCCGTTCACTCTGCTCACCAGCCTGCTCACTCAATGCCGCAGCCAAATCAACAGTTGCGCCCTACGTACCAGGCTCCGCAGGGTTCCACTTATCAGCAGTCTACTCATCCTCAGAGTGGTTATTATCCGCATGGTCAATCTCAACCGAACTATAACCACTCTGGAGGCTCTCAGTATCCTCCTCCTCCTCACGGTTCTAACTATGCTCAGCAGCCGAATCCAAACGCTGCTTATACAGGGCAGACGCCTAATCAAGGCCCGAACCCTGGTTATCAGGCCCCACACAATGGTTACCAGCAACCAAATCAGTCTGGCTATACGAATTATGCCCCTCACGGTCAGAATCCTACGGGACAGAACCCATGGGGGCAGGGATATTCACAACCATCGTGGAGCATGGGTACCGGACCTTATTCTGGGACCGGCATGGGAATTAACCCTCCATTGCCGTTCCTGGCTACCTTGGATCTACCGGACGTTTCGAAGTTGACCAATGATCCGATTGCTCATAATCCATATTGGCCCCCGGTTCCGACCAAGATACCAGGAGACTGTCCCAAGTTTGAGGGCAAATCTGGAGAAGACTCCCAGGCGCATGTGATGACGTATCACCTCTGGTGCTCGTCTAACTCTTGGACTGACGATTCGGTTCGTTTGCGTCTTTTCCAGCGTACGTTAACAGGAGCTGCTGCTAAGTGGTACATAGAGCTATCCCGTGGTATTTTTCAGGATTTAAACTCGTTAGCTATGGCTTTCCTCACGCATTTCCAGTTACCAGTCCGGTATGAGACTGGGACGCACCTCCTGTCTTCCCTGAAGCAGGACTCGGCCACTCACATCTCGGATCACATCCATGAGTGGCGGCGCCGTCGTCGACTGATCAAGTTTCACATACCTGATCAGATTTTGACTCACTAGTTCACCACCTCCTTTGTGAACAAAATCGCTCAGGATATCGCGATGGGAGCGTGTGTGACGGAGGAACAAGCTATCGCGCGTGCCCAGTACTTGGATCTGGTTTATTCGCAATCTGGCACGCTTTATGACATCCTGTCTGATGCACCACGGCCCGGAGCCAAAAAGACCCAACCCACCCCTTCCGTGGATGGTGTCATTGGTTCCGTTTCTCAAAATTCGAAGAAGTCTTCGAATGGGAAGCAGAAGGCTAATTCTTCCAATAATCCCTCTGCCAATCCCGCCTCATCCGATTCTGGTAAAACCGCGGAGGTAAATGTCGTTCAGGCCAATCCTGCGGACAAATCCTCCAAGGGGAAGAAGAAGGGCAAAGGCAAATCAAAATCTGATGCCCCAAAACCGGAATCTAAATCTCGATCTGAGGATGGCTCACAACGTAAGCCGAAATTTCCTTGCCTCATCCGTGAAGGTGACCATTACACTAAAGATTGTCCAAGACGATCCGAAGTCAGTCAACTTCTTAAAGGCTCAAAGGGAACTCCGGCTGTTTTAAAAGAGCCATTTCCATCTCAGCAGACCCAGATGGTCGAACAAGGTTCATCATCTGTACCGTTTGGGTCTCAAGTTTTCACGATGAAGACTAATGCACCCATCACTATCGCTACGAGGTCCAAGGATTACAATAATCAGCAGCAGGCACCCGGGAAGGCAGTGGCGGATGGACCGCCTCCCGCATCTGCTTCTGGTTCATTGGAAATTGAGAAGCCGACTCTCGAATCCGTTGTGAAGCCACCTCCCAAGGGTGTTCTTCGGAGATCCTCTTATAATCCAAACGCCCGCGCCGCTCAACATTATAGCATCGTTGAGGATCTGGCACAGGCGCCATGTGCCATGTCCGCACTTGAGGTTCTTCAAAGTTGTCCTTCACAACGGAAGGCTTTGCTGTCTGCCATCGGTGGTATTGACCCCGCCGATTCGAGCCTTCTCACCTTTGATCTGGAGAATTTTACTCCTCGGCTTCCACATCAAATCGCTTTGGTTATTCAAGTCGGGATTAACGGTCTGAACGTTCACAGAGCCGTCGTAGATGAGGGTGCATCTACTTGTGTTATGTCCTCCGCTTGTTGGAAAGCCATCGGTTCTCCAACTTTATCGTCATCTCCCAATGCCCTTAAGGCATTTGATGGCCGGGAATCTAAACCCCTGGGAGTTCTCGAGAGTCTGGCGATTACATTACAGGGAAAAACTGTCAACGTGGAAGTAGAAGTGGTTGACGCTAAACTCAACTACAACATACTTCTTGGCCGCAGCTGGACCCATGCCATGCTCTGCGTGCCGTCTACTGTCTTTCGATTCATCAAGTTCCCTCATGAGGGCAAGATTGTCACGGTAGACCAGTTGTCATTTTTTACCTCCAGCTCCGAGAACAACGTGCCGTATGTGGATCAAATTCCGAATCCCCCAGACAGCATAAGACCTGGTCTTTTCAAAGACCCAGTCCTCATGGGTATTTTCCCTGCGCCGCCACCGAATACCGCTCAAGTTCATATGTTGTCCAGGACTGATGACCCCTGGCTGATTCCTACACCTGAGCAGGTATATGAGTTTGGAGAGTCCATGCCTTTAACGCCAGTAGAGATCAGCTACTGTGAGATTGTTGCTGCATCGGACCCTCCACCTCCTCAGCATGCTCCGATGAGCATGGCTCTTGACGTCTACTCACAATCCCCCTGGCTTGGTCAGGCTGATTCGGCTGATCCTCTTAGAGAGACTTTTCCCTCAGATGAGGCTATAATTGAAACTATGTCTCTGGAGGAGCTACCTTGGGGCGATGGGCATCATCGTTCCTCGTTCATGCCTAGCTTGGGGGAAATGACGGATTGTCTAGAGCGCTATGCTACTCAGGTTCCTTCCCCTCCTCTTCAAACACCGATCTTGACGCATGAGGTCTTTTCGGAAGGCAATCCGAGTAACATTACTCAAACGGTTCCTATCAACATCTCTGTCAAACCAGGGATTGTTGAGAACATTCATGTGGGTGTGACCTGTTCTCCTGAAGAGATCCAGGTCTATACGGAACTTTTCAAAGAGTTCAGAGATGTCTTTGCATGGTCTTACGAGGAAATGCCGGGAATTGATCCTAGTATTGTCGTGCACGAGATTCCAACCTATCCAGGTGCGAAACCCGTGCGCCAACGCTTACGTCCCATGCATCCTCGAAAAGCCGCCGCTATCAAGGCAGAAGTTGAAAAACTTCTGAACGCGGGTTTTATTTATCCTATCCCCCTTACAGAATGGGTGTCCAATATCGTCCCTGTCGATAAAAAGCAGGGTACCATTCGAGTCTGTGTAGATTATCGCGATATCAATCGCGCCTGTCCTAAGGACAATTATCCCACTCCGTTTATCGATCAGATTATCGACGATTGCGCCGGAAGTGAGATCTACTCCTTAATGGACGGTTTCTCAGGTTACAACCAGATTAACATTGCACCCGAGGATCAACATAAGACCACATTCATCTGTCCGTGGGGCACTTTTGCATATAAAAAACTCCCGTTCGGCTTAAAGAACGCTGGCGCCACGTTTCAACGTGCAATGTCATATGCTTTTCATGATATTCGCCATATTGTCCAGCCTTATCTGGACGACTTGCCTGCCCATTCGGGTAAGCGAGAGGATCATCCCGAACATCTTCGCCAGATATTTCTTCGTTGCAGACGCTACAATATTAGGCTCAATCCTCATAAGTGCGTCTTCTGCGTCGATTCTGGCCGTCTTTTAGGCTTTATAGTCTCGAAAGACGGAATTCGCCTCGACCCTCTGAAGGTTGAGGCCATTATAAATCTCCCGTCACCCTCCTCCCTTTATCAGTTGCAGAGTCCGCAAGGGAAAGCGAATTTTCTTAGGCGCTTCATCCCGAATTACGCCGAGGTGGCCAAAGGATTCACTCGTTTGTTAAAGCAGAATGTTCCCTTTCATTGGGACGAAATCGCTCAAGAATCCTTTGAGAAGCTGAAGACATTGCTCGTCAATGCTCCGTTGCTTCGTCCTCCGGACTACCACCGCGACTTTACGTTGTATCTAGCCGCCGCATTAAGCACCATCGCCATGGTCTTGGTGCAGGATGACGAGAACGGTGATGAACATGTTGTTTATTACCTCTCTCGGAACCTTCTCGACCCGGAAACGCGTTACGCACATGTTGAGAAGTTGGCCTTAGCAGCCGTACACGCTGTACAGCGCTTCCGCCATTACAACCTTTTGCGCACGATAACAGTGGTTTCAGACTGCAACCCCATGACGTATATTCTTTCCAGACAATTGCTGGGGGGCAAGTACTCCAAATGGATCGTCATCCTGCAGGAGTTTGATTTGGAGTTCACCACTGCCAAGTCAACTAAATCACTGGTCTTCGCGGATTTGATTTGTTCTCTCCCTACGGACTCTCTTCCTGAACACTCTGAAGATCATATTCCGGACGAAACGTTGTTTCTTATCGATACTCGTGATCCTTGGTACGGGGACATCATAGTGTATCTTCAGACCGCGACATTCCGGTCTGAGTTGGATAAAGCTGCACGCCGTCGGATTCGGCACCAGCCCCAACCCTACCGCATAGTGGGAGATACCCTATATCGTATTGGAGTAGATTCGGTGCTCCGACGATGCCTTACCTTGGACGAGGCTGAGAAAGTCTTGAATGTCTGCCACAGTGGCGCCTGTGGTGGACACATGTCCGGATATGCCACTGCCCAAAAGATTCTGAGGGCAGGTTACTTCTGGCCGTCTATATTCAAGGATTGCATCACTGCAGTTCGAAAATGCCATCCGTGCCAGATTTTTCAGCGCAAGATGCGCGCGCCGCCGTTGCCTTTGCATCCCGTTATTACCGTCGGCCCTTTCGCGAAATGGGGCGTAGATTTTATGACGTGTAACCCTCACTCGGCCGGGGGGCATGCGTATATCATCGTCGCCGTCGACTACCTCACTAAGTGGGCCGAGGCGATGCCTACACTTGCTGCTGACGGAAGAACGGCTGCTTCTTTTTTATTCAACCATGTTATTGCACGATTCGGGGTCCCTCAAGCTATCGTCACTGATCATGGTACTCATTTCCGTGATTACATGATGGCGGAGCTGACAGCTGCGTTGGGCTTGCGTCACGACAGCTCAACGCCATACTACCCTCAAGCTAACGGTCAGGTTGAAGCGGTGAACAAGGTTTTGGTCACCATGCTTCAACGAACAGTTGGGATTCATAAATCCAGTTGGCATCTCCAACTGTTCTCAGCTCTCTGGGCGTACCGAACATCTGCTAAAAGTGCAACCGGATTCACACCATTCCAACCGGTGTACGGTCTGGAAGCTACTTTGCCGGTTGAATGTGAAATTCCTTCGCTTAAGTTAGCTGTGGAGCTCTTACCGGATACTTCTCCTGAGGAAGAGTGTCTTCTGTATCTCGAACGGTTGGATGAAACCCGTCGTCTAGCTGCTTTGATCATCGAAGCACAAAAGAAGAGGGTCAAATCTCATTTTGATCAATCTGTTTCTCCCCGTTCTTTCATTGAAGGAGACCTAGTCCTCTTGTATGATCAGGCACATGATAAGCTTGGTGCCGGTAAACTCCAGCCCATGTGGCACGGTCCCTATATAGTAAAACGTGTGTTGAAAAATGGGGCCTACGAGCTTATAGACTACGAAGGAGTTCCATTGGCACAGCCCAGAAATGGGCTGTACCTCAAGAAGTACTACGCCTGAAATGATTTCTTGGTGTGGTGTGTGTACATAGGTGTGTGATTGTCATTTGTGTGCATGGTGTGGTGTGCTTTGTAAATGTCTTTCTGCTGATCGGGTCTTCCTGGTTGTGCAGATGTCTACTCATCCGTTTGTTGGTTTCGCGGACGGTGCCTCCCGCAGTACCAGGAATCTGTCTTCTGCAGCCTGGGTAATCTACGATCCTGCTGGTGAGTTGATCGACCTGCAAGGTGTTTGTTTAGGACGTACCACGAACAATATCGCGGAATATAGCGCCGTGTTGGAATTATTAACCGAGGCAGTAAACCTTGGTATCCGTGAATTGCTCGTGTACCTAGATTCACAGCTTGTAGTGTTGCAGCTGAACGGGCACTATTCGGTAAGAAACCCGTCCATTTTATGATTGTATTTGCGTATTCGATTACTGGAAAGGAATTTTGAATATATTACATATCATCATATACCCAGACATTTGAATGCATTAGCAGATACAGTAGCAAATTTGGTGTTAGATAGACATTTGCGCAATTTATAAATCATCATCACATGTAAAGAAGACTCATCCGGAAATAGATATGCATATATAGATATCGAAATGTTTACATAGAAGTGTGTCACATAAAACTCAAAAAATATACATAAGTGTCTTAATACATCCGGAGACACTGTGTCTCTCAAAAAATGGTGTGGCTAAATCCTAGAGACTAATCAGCATGGTGCTCATGATAGCACGTTACTGCACGCACTAGCCGCCTCAGGATTCGGTGGAGCCGATTTGGGACTCCCACCGTATGGCGCTAGTACTCCAGTGGTACATCTGACAGTCGGGCATAGTCTGGGATCCCATGAACGATCCCCTCAAGGTTCTGAACCAGTGCCCCTCCTCCGGCACCTTCCCCCTGGATCTCAGGGGCGAGCTGTGTCCTCCGGAAGATAGGAGACATCCCGGCTGGTCTCTCAGGTCCTACATCTGCATGCATGTATGTTTGTGTTAAGACAACTGTGTATTAACAAAAAATCATATAAACATAAAATCAAAAATATGAGGTCTTACCCAGCTCTTCGTCCCAGTGGTCTCCTTCTGGTAGCGGGAGATCCTGGTCCCCTGTAAAGTCAGTTCCCGCATAGGGCCAATCTTCCACAACGATCAGTTGGCGCCGTATCCATCTGAAGAACTCGGGCTTCCAGGACATCTGTTGCCCGCCTCCAGATCCGGGCATCAGTGCTGCCCAGCGAGCCATTCTCGGCTCTCGTGGTACTGGACTCGCCACAGGGGCCTCTTGGCCCTGGAAGGTTGGTATGCGTTCCAGAATGAACGACACCAAGATGGAACCATACCCAAACTGCTTCAGTTTGCCCTTTTTGCACTGTGTGAGCTGCCTTTTCATGTTAATGGTGACAGCTGTTGCCCAGTCATACAGTCGGGGACCCATGCATTCTGAGGCCAGTAAGAGTTGAGTCTTTGTAGCCTCGTACGGTGCCTGCGATCCAGCAGCCCGCGTAATGGTGTGGAGTACAACTCTCAGTGCTAGGTCGGGGATGGTCGAGATGTACACCTTCTTACTCCCTGTTCCTGTTTGTGCCCCACGGCACACCCGCGCCATTACTTCTTCCATATTCTCCCCTGATGGTCTGCTCCCAGTCAGTACAGGGATTGGACCCCTGCGGGATAATCCAGTAACAAAGTAAATGTCGGTGACCTCCAATTCCAACACCTGGTCTCGTATTCTGAATACCTGGTCATTTTCATCCCAGAGGTTGATCAAATATTGGAGGAGCTCAGGCCGAGCTCGTAAGCATGGCGTGAGGAAGAATTTCTTTAAGCCACAGTCCCTTAGAGCATTCATGCAATTCTCATTTTGCATGGCCTCTTCGTCCTCATCTCCGTGTTCCCGTTCCTTCCATTCAATCACCATTCTGACTGTTTATCTGCATTCACATGGTTCAAAGCCCCTAATTAGATCTTCTGTGAGCTTAAAAATTCAAGAAATTTGGCATAAATAGAGATTTTTTAGGCGGAAATTTGGGTTGCGCCGCTGGCGCGACTGTTTTGCTGACAGTCGCGCCACGTGGCGCGGGCCCTTTGATAAAAAGAGCTCAGTGGCGCGGGTCCATGCCCGATACCCGCGCCACTTGGGCCGGCCCTAAAAATTCAAGAGTGCCCTTACAGAGTTGATTTCTAAGGGGAATTCATTAAAAAATATATGGAAAGAAAGAGAAAAGGAGCGCCTCTTACCTGTCACAGACGAGACGCTGAATGGTTGCCTGGATCGGTCGCAATCGCTGTCAGAAGATTCTGCTCCAAATGGACCACTGCTACTCTCCACAAGGTAAATAGTAAAAAGTAATTTCATTTTTTACCATTGGACATATTTATAACTTTTCGACGTTTAAATGTGTTTTAAAAGTTATTTCTTGTCAAATATTTGCATGTATTATGTCGAAAATGGATTTTACGCTTGTTGGGTATGTGCAGTGACAGGTTTTTGCGACTTAGAAGGTGGAAACGAGTTGTATTTTACACTTTTTCGGACTCGGTAAATACACGAAAAAGTCACTCTGGAGTCATCTTTCAGCTCTTTTCTGACTCTCTAAATATGAAAAGATCGCCGAGGCCCTTGTCGTTTCGATCTCGTTAAAATGGACATGAATCGACATTCACCCAGTATAAGTTTAACCCTTTTTCGGGCTGGGCTGGATCGATTACGAAAAAGGAATACCCTAGCCTATCGCGACTAGGAGGTTTTCCCGCATATTGTTTTCTACCTTTTCGGATCTGGGGAACTATTTACGAAAAGGGACCTGTGGAGTTTTCTTTTCCGCTGTCTTTTCAAACTCTCTAAACATGAAAAGACGCCGAGTTCTTCCTTTGTCAGACTCGTTAAACCCTGATGACATTGGATTCCGTCGCAATGACGTTCTCCGAGTTTCTCCTTCCTAGGACTCGTTAAATGCACTAGGATGGATTCGCTCGAAGGGCGGACTTATATCACAAGCATATGCTATCCCCTTCAAGCTTGTTATCAAAAATAATTGGGGTACTCGCCAGAAATGGTGGGGGAAAAATGGAACCATCGTCGTTGTCGTCGGCAGTATGTCGCTCTTGAACATGGCACTTGTCTGCATTCGTGTCGGGTTGGGGACATCTCATCTCGCTGCTTCACTTTGCTTCCATGGGTTTGGGTAATCTCTTTTGACCTCTCATCTGTTCACTGCCTCGTCGCCATGACCTTTGATCCGTTGATGTCAAATACTGTCGAGTCCATTGTCGTGCCGTTTATATGTTCAAGAGAAGTTGGCCTCTGCAAATATCAACCTTCCTCTGTTTCTCATATGATCCTGATTCGCAACAAAACATTATGTTTCTCTGTCTCGCGTCGATGATGTGGGAATCATTATGGCCCACCTTCGATCAAGGTCACTTCCTGTCGACTTCAACTCATTATCCAGGAAGTTGGTCTAGAGACTCCCGATGGTACCTTGGAGCCTGCATGCCTTAATGGCAGGTTCGTCGCATTCGACGAGAGGTTTTCATTATTGGCCTCCGATCGGATGATTCTGCGGGTGTTCGACGTCAGCTCATTTATTCACACGCCGTAGATTGTACCCGTAGTACCTTGAGAACCATCGTCATTATTGGTGGTTTCTCTCGCGTCTGTTAACGGCTTTCATCATTGGCTGGTAATCAGACGATGTTCTTGCATGTTCGACATCAGCTCACACATTCGCATGCTAGAACTTGTACTTGTTTGGGTCGAGATGGAGCGCAAGACCCTGGATTGTGTCTGTTGTAATCCAGGCCGCGATTGTGGATTATTATCATTATGTACATGACTCACTGATTGGATGGCTGCGACCATACCTGAGTCTATTTGTTTGATCTTAGTTGGATGGCTGCGCCCATACCCTAGATCCGGATTATAGCATACTCTGTTCGGATGGCTGCGTCCATACCATATATATACATCATGTACTTGGGATATCAGTTGTATCTTTCTGTGCAGGTTTTCCGACGGCGGGCCTTCAGTTGGACATGTTCTCGTAAAGCATTTCACCCCTCTCTCTCTCGGGCCTCATGCTTTAGGGGGCATCTGTTACACAGTAATTTGTCACCGTCCCTACCATTCCCCGTCCCGCACAATGGAGGACCCATAACGTGACCTGTGAACACTGTCATGCACTGAAAACATCATCCTTGCATCCCTCTGAGTATGAGCTTCATTTCCCCTTGAGACATCTCCTTGCAAAATCCATGAAAAACAGCTCTTTTTGCATTGGCGCGGGTAGACAGTTCAGTACTCGCGCCACTCAGGGAAATCCTGTAAAGAGGTCGCGCCACTTGGCGCTCTGTCATAGAGCAGCAATCGCGCCACCCATTTTAGGGACTGTTTTTTATATATGGATGGCGGAAGTTGAGTTCAAACAAACTCACAACCACTGCCTATCTTGAGTTGGGAGGTTTGGCCACGGGAGTTCTATGGAAGGAAAGTAGTTTTGCCACCTTCTATGGAACCTTACTTGTTGATAGGGCCAATCCCATAATAATAGGGATCCCAACTCCCTCCTTCCCCATCTATAAAAGCTTGCTCAGATCCATGGCAAGCTAGTCTTGAAGTGCTGAAGCTTTGCATCTCCCTATTCCCAAGTGCCTTTGTGCCGTAAAGAATCCCTTCTTTCCCTTAAGGCCCATTAAGCAAGGAGACCATTGTTACGAGACTCTGGAGAGGTTTCCCTTTCCTTGGCGAGCTTTACGAGACGTGGACAACCGGGGACCCGTACGAAGGAGGCTGCGACGTCAGAACTCGGTTGTAACTTCTATTCGTTTATCACTTTAATAGATGACTATGACTATGGTTCCACTCCTTTTGCAATCATGTTAATGCGAGTAATATCTTTTCTGACCGATATTTAGTTACGTATGCTGGTTCCTATGCATGTATCTGTTCGTCTCTTCTGTGTGCAGGTGTTCGTCCACAGAGATCGTGGAAGGATTGTGATCTGCCAGGGCTGAAGGACGGGGGCATCTTCTTCTTCAGATCTAGCGTTGGAATCCAGGTAGGCTCTTATCCCAAGTCTTTCATTTCGTAACTAGGAGCTTGCATCATAGCATTGTTTGTTTGTTGCTAGACCCCTGCTGGGCTAGTAGGGATCGCCTCTGTCCGCAGAGGGGATTTACCTCCTCAACACAAGGCATTAGCTCTTATAAATGCTTCAGTTAATAATGAAATGTACATACATATTGAAAATTCCTCAGATGCATGGACTGCTTTAAGTACATTCAAAGATGTCTTTGATACGCAACCTGAATCAACTAAGGCTGATCTCAATTAAAATTGCTTCAACAGAAATTAACTGAAGGTGGTGATGTCCTTGAGTATATTTCACGGCTTAAAAACATCAAGAAAGAAATAATAAATGTTGGTTTTCAAGATGTTGATGAAAGTTTCTTGACTACAATTTTAATTTTTGGATTGCCATCATCTTACAAAATTTTTTGGAAGCTTTGCAAGTCACTGGAAAGTTAGAGAAGATAAATTTTGATGAACTGAGTGACATGTTAACCCAACATGATAAAATTTGGGAAGAAGAAACAAATTGGGAAAGATGTCTTCTTCACCGAAGCCAACTCAAGTAACTCCTCAGCTGATAGTTCAAGAAACTGAGGAAGAGGAAATTTCAATCAAATTCAGGCAACCCAAGGTCGTGGTCGAAGTCAAAGCAGAGGAAAAAATTTCAACAGAGGCTACTATTCAGTCAGGAGAAATTTTCAAGGAAGAGGCAACAATCAAAGCAGAGGATATAATCAAGGCAGAGGACAAATTTCAGGCAGAGGACAAACTCAGAACAGAGGCCAAAGTAGAGGTGGAGGACAATATCAAGGCAGAGGACAGTCTCAAGGTAGAGGCAGAGATTTCAGTCAAATTGTTTGCAGGGGATGTAACAAAGTTGGGCATTATGCAAAATATTGTAGAACTTATATTGAGAAAATTCCCAAGTTTCATCCAAACTTTGCACAGTTTTCAAATGATGAAGGTGATCCTGATGGTTCCGAATATGTCTTCACCAATACATAATCAATAGCTTTACAAGTTTCAACCTTTCTTAGAAGTGATTATGAAGATGCATGGATTTTGGATACAGGCGAAACTCAACACATGAATTTTCGACGAGATTTATTTTGGAGATTCCAACAATGCCATCTAAATTCAATCTATCTTGCTGATAAAACAAAACATACTCCTTCAGGCAAATGTGTAGTTATATTTTTTTTACTAGGAATTGGAGAAAGAATGATTTCAAATGTATGGTAGATCCCAACATTTAAGCAAAATTTGTTATCTTTAGTCATGATTCAACAAGCAGGGCATATGGTGATTATGGAAGATGGCTTAGTTAAAATTAATTCAGTCAAACAGAACATGAAAACAGTAATGATTAGTTATGAAGATGGAAAATTGTTAAGGATGAAAGGGACAATTATTCCAAGAAATTTTGACTTTGCAAGAGCAGCAAGTACAAACATTTCACTAATCAGATTATGGCATGTAAGATATGGCCATCTCAACTTTGACAGTCTCTCTCAGTTACAAAAATAGGGAATGGTTAAGGGACTTCCAACTTTCAAAAGGGAAAATGCAAAATGTGAATCTTGCATTTTTGGAAAACAACATCGAGAGACTTTTCCTACAAGTTCATGGCGCGCAAACAGGAATTTGCAGTTGGTTCACATTGATATTTGTGGACCCTTACCAACTTCGCTCGGAGGATGCAAATATTTCTTACTCTTTATTGATGATTTTAGCAGGATGACTTGGGTATATTTTTTGAAGCAAAATTCAGGAGCACTTGAAAAGTTCAAAACTTTTCGTCAGCTTATTGAAAATGAAGTAAAGGAGAATATTGACACTCTTAGAACTAACAATGGTGGAGAATTCACTTCAAATGAATTCAAAATGTATTTAATGGATAATGTCATAAAATGACATCTTACCAATGTCTACACTCTGCAACAAAATGGAGTAGTAGAAAGAATGAATCATACCTTTTTAGGAATGGCGAGATCTATGTTAACTTTCGAAAAGTTAAGTCCTTTATATTGGGTCGAAGCAATTCATACCGCTGTCTACTTAAGGAAAAGATCTCCCACTTCTTCTTTAGACAACATCACACCTTATGAAGCATGGTTTGGCTTAAAACCCCAGGTTAAACATCTAAGAGTTTTTGGATCAGTAGGTTATGCCGTAGTTCCAAATGAAAAACGAACTAAGCTTGAAGTGCACAATGATTGGGTATTTTAATGAGAAGAAAGGGTACTGAATTTTTTCGAATGGGAAATTTATTGTAAGCAAAGATGTGATTTTTGATGAAAATGAGAATAAGAGTGCTGAAGAAGTTGAAATTATTCTTCGAAAGTTGTAAAAAAAAAGTGATAAAAGAAACAGAAATCTACAAAGTTAACCAAATTCACAAAATTGGTATGAACTTGAGTTTCCTTCATCTGAAAATTATTCATCCAGTCTGTCTTCTTCACCAACACCATCCAAGTCTTCTAGCAGTTCATCCAAATCTTCGAGTAGTAGCAGTTCTTTTGACAATGATTCCCTGCCCCCAAAACCTACTATTGATCAACAAACATCAGTTTAAATCAACCCTCTTTTCAATGACAATGATTTTCACAATCTCAAACCAGTGAACATCAATTGCCAAAATGGGCAATTCAAATTTTGAAATATGTAAGGCCTAATGAACAGAATAAAACAGGAACAATGAGATCACAAAGAAACGAAGGAAATTTTTCCTTGATAGCAAATGATTTTACTGAACCTTCTACTTATAAAGAGGCAGTAAAAAATAAATAATGGAAATAGGCTATGGTTAATGAATATCAGGCAGTTATCGACAACAACACTTGGAAACTTGTTGATTGTACTTAGAATGTTAAACCCACTGAATTAAGTACAAGAAAAATGGTGATATCGACAAGTATAAAGCAAGACTTGTTGTTAAGGGTTTTAAACAACAGGAAGGGATAGATTATGAGGAAACATTTTCTCTTACGGCTAAATGGAACACCATCTGACTCACACTTGCCTTAGTAGCTCAACAAGGATGGAAAGTTCATCAGATGGATGTAAAAAGTGCTTTCCTCAACGGAGATTTACAGGAAGAAGTATACATGACACAACCACCAGGTTTTGAAATTGAAGGATAGGAACATAAAGTCTACAAATTGATCAAGGCTTTATATGGGTTAAAACAAGCTCCTCGAGCTTGGTATGCCAAAATGGATGAATATCATCAAAAAGTTGGTTTTCAACAAACTGAATCTAATGATACCTTGTATGTATGCCAACAAGGTAAAGATTTGGCAATTTCGGTTATGTATGTATATGATTTGATTATCACTGGCAACAATGATGATCACATTGCACAAGTGAGAAAGGAGTTACATGCAGGTTTTAAGATGATAGATTTGGGACTACTTCACTACTATCTTGGCTGTGAAGTATTCCAATGTCTACATCATATCTTTATTTCTTAGAGTAAGTATGCAGCAGAAATTCTTTAGTGATTTGGAATGCAGGCTTGCAAGCCTGTTCTTACCCCTATGGAACAAAACTTGAAACTTTCAAAATTTGAAGGGGGGGAAATGGTGGATAACACTACTTATCGACAGTTGATTGTTAGCCTGATTTATCTAACAACTACTCGACCAGATCTTCCTTATGCTGTCAGTATTCTTTCCCGCTTTATGCAGGAACCACGAGACAGCCACTGGAATGCAGCCAAAAGAGTTCTTCATTATATCCAAGGAACAAAATATTTTGGTCTTCTTTACAAAAAGACTAAAAACTTTGTACTTGGTGGATTTTCAGATGCCGACTTTGCTGGTAGTATTGATGATAGGGCATCAACCTCAGGTTATTTAATGAACATGCGGTCAGCTGCAGTATCCTAGAGTTGCAAGAAGAAAGCTACAATGGCCACTTCTTCAGCAGAAGAAGAATACATATCAGCATGGGAAGCAACATGTGATATTGTTTAGTTCCGTAGAGTTTTAAAGGACTTGGGTATTCCTCTAGCAGAAGCTACTTCGTTATTCATCGAAAACTAGTCAGCAATAAAGCTTTCCAAGAATCCAATTTTTCATTCAAAGATAAAGCATGTGGACACCAAGTATCATCATATTAGATCACTCATTGCAAAGAATGTCATCAAGCTGATTTATTGTCCTTCAGAAGATCAGACCTCCGATATCTTCACCAAACCTCTTGGCAGAATAAAATTTACTAAGTTCAGGGATGAACTTGGTATATGTTGTAATGTACCTTTGGATCATAGGGGGGAATGTTAGATGATCCAAATTTAATAATGTAAAGTTAGAATAAAAATATTTATTAAATTAGAATATTTAATAAATATTAGAGACATTTAGAAATAGAATATTGTTACCAAAGATAAGACTCTATAATAGAGTCGTATCTTAGGCTCTAAAATAGGAATAAAGTCAGCAGATTGGATAGAAGATCATTTATTGTAAATGGACACTTGTTGTTTTTTTAAGTGGTCCATAACTAAATTAAGTTAGGAAATATAGCTTATAAATAGGTTAGTTTCCTAATTGCAAATTAGTGAAAGTTTACGTTTGTAAACTCTTGCAACTTTTTATGTAATTTCTTTTCCATTATCAATAAAATTACATGTCCAAGGACACTTCTGTATTAAAGTTTTGATGTAGGAGACTGGGTATTTTTACAGCTACAAGCATATAGACAAATGTCCCTCAAGCAAGCTAATAAGGATAATAAATTATCGGAAAAGTACTTTGGTACTTACAAGGTGTTGCTAACGATTGGTACTATGGCATACAAATTGGAGCTTCCTGCTTCTTCGCGAGTGCATCTAGTTTTCCATGTTTCGTGCTTAAAGAAGGTTATAGGTGACAAACTTCTAGTTTAAAAAATATTGCCAAAACTTGTTGAGGAAGGAAAAATCATATTGGAACCTGAAGAATTCATAGAAACAAGAACTCAACAGCTATGAAATCGATCAATTTCAGAGTATCTCATCAAGTGGAAGAACATACCCACTAAAGATTATACATGGGAGGATGAGAATTTTATACGGAATCATCCAGAGCTAGTCAAGCATTTAGGACAACACTTTTTTGAAGGAGAGGAGCATGTTAGGTCTCTATATTACTAGTATAGTTCCTTATTATTGTTAGTGTAGCCCCCTTATTGTTATTTTTGTAACCCTGTAACCCCAATATTGTTATTATTGTGCCCTTACATTATTATTCTTAGGTTGGCTAGGATTATATTTTGATCCCATGGACTCATATATATAGAAGGAGGTTTTTTCATTTGTATCATCCAAGAATTGTTCATTTATGTAATGTATTGGAGGTTGGCCCCTTGAAGTGGTTGATTTCTACGGTGTTGATCTCTCTTTTCTTCTATTTTTGGAGCTGGTTTCATAACACTAACATATAGTTATGTATAACAAAATCATGAACTTTGAGAGTAACATAAAAGGGAGGAAAATTTTCATCTATCATATCAGAACTACGAACAAAAATCACTGAAGGTTTTTCATCTTGTAAACTAATCACGTCCCCCTCAACATATATACTCGCGGATTGCATCCACTTTGATACTTGATTTTTGTATCTGGGGTTTTTGGAGAGTTCAGAAAGTGGAATAGTAACTTTGACTCTTTCCATATCTTTATCTACATTAAAAATTGTTGGAATAGTTCTTTCAGGTGCATTATGTTAATTTGTTTGAATTAATGGTTGAATGACAATTATTCTGGTTTCAACAGTTTTTACTAGAGGCTCATTTATTGTGACATTATTATCTAGCCTACCAGGGCTTGGTGACAGTAACTGTGACAATTTTTAATATCTTTTTCTTAATTCTGTAATAAGATATTTGGAGAAAGCTTGATATTTTAGACTTGTGAATCCTCTTGATCTTGGGTTGAATATTGATCAGAAAAAATTTGAACCAGGGGATTTTGTAAGGATATGTCACCTAGACAATTAATGTGATTGGTAGCTGACGGGTTGGTTTCATCAAGTTCCTGATCATTAATTAATAATGGAGGTTAAACCATTTGGTCTGCATTTGGTCTTTGCAGTGGATGACGTTGAAAAGGTCATTTGAATTGAGTCTGAGGTCTGTTCATTATAGTTGAGCTACCCTAGGTAGTGTTTCCATATTGAAATTCTATTGGACCGATTTCTTAACGAAGAAGTAATTACATATATCTTATGATATTCTTCCTTACTCTTTGTAAAAGAAGTACCTTATTCTCTAGCCTTCATTTCTCTTTCATATTTTTCACCTGTTTCTTGAAGTTTATTTGATGTAGAAAATGTTTGCTTCCACTTCAATAGAATTTGTTTGCATATCTGCCAAAGTGACATATCTTCGTTCTCTAAGCATAACAACAAAATCATCATCAAATCCCTTTGAAAATATTATATTTTCTATAGCTATTGGTGGTTTACAATAAGGTGGAATTTTATTGTAAATTTTAATGAAATTAGAGACAATTTCTCTAGGATTTATTTTTAAATTGAATCAAATTATGAAACATAATAGACTCAAATCCTTTTTTTCTCCCCATTGATTCCTAAAGATATTTTTTAATTCATTCCATGTTCAAATTTAATTGGCTTGTGATTTTCTTAATCATATTCTTACATTTCCTTAAAGTGATTGAACAAAAATACTCATATATAAATCTTCATGCTCAATGTTCATGTTGTCAGCAAAATATAAGAAGAAAGATAAATGATCTTCAACAGATGGACCAATATCTCCATTAAACCTAGGTAGGTGTTTAAGATATCCATCTTGAAAATAATTAAGTGATTAGGAAGAATTAGTGCAACATAATGAGCCTAAATGATGGGTCTAAAACCATCAATTCTATTAGGTGAATGAAGTGAAGATGATGAATAACTTGAAGTAGAAGATGATGATGAAGACATGGATAAATTTCCTTTAATAATGTGATAAGAAATTACAGAAACTTTAGGAAAAGGTGATTTGATCCATAACTTATGTAGTTCTAGATCAAAATTTTCTTCACCCTCAAATAAATGATTAGTGTATAGGAAAAAAAACTATCTTCATGTTTTTTCAAAATTGTTGGGAAAGTGTAAATGACAGAAGAGATAAAATCACTTGGTTTTAATTCAGGTAATTCCACCCCTAATTAAGGTTATGACTTAGGATATATTGAAATAGTTTCAGGGATTTGGTAAGGCTCTAATTGGTAAACAAGAAGAGCTCACTGCAGATCAACTACTTTGGACAAAAGTTCTAACACTTTTGGAGGTAGATATGATTGTCTAGGAGGGATTGCTGTAGGAATAAGGGGATATGTTAGTGTTAGAATATGAATTCTGCCATCAATGATCAAAATCACTCATTTAATTATCATTTTAGGTGTCCCATTCTAAAATTTGTATATAATTCCATTATTTCATGCTAAAAATTGTTTTACTGATGGCAGCCTTCCTCAATAAAAATTCACTCTCCCTCAGAAAATCACATTTGATAGCTCGCCTTCATGTCTTGCTGAGAATAATAACACCTATCAAAAGCTCATTTCACCATGTCTTGTCTCAGTCAAAGTCAGTCATGAATGGCAGGTCATTCAAGGTCTCATTAGGTCATTAGGGTTTGTTTTCCAAGGTCCAAGAATGCATCATTCCATCACAATAAAGTCAACAAAAAAATGTGAGAGTGATTCAATGACATTATATTTCCATTTTCAAAATATCATCAATATGTAAACATTATACTTTTAAATTTGTAATTTTGATTTTATATGATTCTCATATCAAAATTTCATTTTGATATGAAAAATAAGATGTAATTTAGTTTTTATTTCTTATGTAATTTTATGTTTTATATATGTAATATTTTCACTCTCTAGTTGTCAACTCCAAGTACTCATGCCAAACTGAAGGAAATAATTTCCAAATTCCATCAACTCATCAACCTGCAAAAAACAAAAATCAAAAGTCAAAGAGAATTGGTCTGAAAATTTGAAAGGAAAATTGAAACATAAGGAAAGTGGGTTTTCAAAACATAAATCAAATCCAATTAAACATAAAAGCTCTCAACACTTCAAATCAAAATTCATTTGTTTCCTACAACCTCAAGAAAACTTAGTAAAGGAGAATTTTTTGAGTTTTAGGGTGAAATTGTGCAAAATAGGTTCAGAGGGCGCATTTGGCTTGGTCGCTGCACGTTTGGCCTGGACGCTGTGTGTTTGGCCAAAATTCCAGTGTATTTTTCAATGGTGTTGCGCGTTTACCAGGGACACTGCGCGTTCACCCAGTTGCTTCAAAAATTCTCAACAGACCTCAAAATCTCATAGATTCATTCCAAAACTTCAAAACAATGATTCCTCATGGCTCCAGTATGCCAGTAAGTAACAAATTTTCCTCACTCCATTTTATCAAATGTCAATTTGATGTGTGATTGTGCTTAAGGTAATTTAGTGCCTCCTTCTAAATTCAAAAACCCTAGTTTTCATTAAAATCTAATTTACATTCTGAAACTCGTCCCTTAGCCTTCATATACTCTTCCTCACATCCTAAAAAACTTTCCCAACTCCATACATTTACATCCCCATTACCTAAACTATCATATCCTTTAAAAACCTAAGTCCTAGGTTTTCACTTGGCCTAGACTCCCTTCCCTATTCCCATCTCCTTCGTTTCCTCACACCAACCTTCACTTCATACACTTTCATTTCATTCCATATTTCCCTAGGGTTTGACACCAAAAAAAATCATTATGGTAGAAGAGGAGAATATAAGTCATAGTGATGAGGAGGAAAGACAAGAGAGAAGGTCATATAAAAAAGGAGGGAGAGTCATTAGACATGAACCAACAAATACCATATATCTTATGGCATCACCCATCACTTTGGCATGTTTTAAGAATGTAGGTTGTTTTGAGTTCTGTGAAAAAGTGAAAAGGGTCTAGTACCATCCTTTGTTGACAACATTATTCATTTCCAACCTCCACGACAACTAGGTCACCCTTGATGGTGTCAATTTTACTGTGTTCACTGACATTATATCAACAGCCACTGAGATCCAAAATGTTGGGAAAAAATGGTTCAAAGAAGGAAATTTGAGTCATTATTATTATGAGCCATATATTAAACCAAGGTATAAGAATGAGAGAAAGAGGATTTTCCTTTCTCTTACCTCCTAGACAGATATGTCCCCATGATGAAAATAATCATGAGATACTTCACGTGTGAGGGAAGTTTTTCTAGACTCTATTTCTATAATGTCCAACAACTCATGCATTTCACAAGGGTCAGAATGCTCAATATACCTTACTATCTCTACCAGAACATTGAAAATATGGCATTTATTGCCCAAAACAGAGATTATGATCATCATATGTAAAGTGTCTTTCACCACTCCCTTATCGAGATGATAGTCAAACATCACCTTGATCTGTTAAAAATTTCATGGGACACCTTCATATCCAATGATATTTTCATTGTCCAACCTATTCAGCATGGCCAAGATGCACCTTCATCATCTCATCCTTCCACATATATCCCTCGATCTCAACCTACTGTTCATACATCATCACCAAATCAGTTCCATTCACCTCCTTCACCTCTATCTCATGTTGATCCATCTTCTTCACCTTATTATGAACCTTCATCACCATCCCATCATGATTTTGAGTCACCTAGCAGGGATGAGGAAATTGAGGAAAAATGGCTTAGTTTGGTTGAGGTTGAGCCATTGCCAAAAAAATACTAGAGAGGCTGTAGGCATGTGTTTGTTTTCACTTAGAGTGAAAGGGGCCATGCCTTCTTCATCAACAAAATAGGTGGATAAAAGTAAGGAAAATGTGATAGATCTAACCATTCATGATGAGGAGGGAAATCATGAAACATAGCATGAATTTCAGTTGGTTGACCTAGATCAGGAGGATGAAGACAAAATAACAAATTCAGTAATCAAAGGTAAAGAGGCTAATATTAGTGAGATCTAAGCTAGTCTTGAGAGGGCTAAGTATGTGATTCACTTTCTCGAGCATGAAAATGAGTAGTTGAAGACCAAATAGGTCATTGATGAGGTGAAGTACTTCACTGCTCAAAGGGAGGCTCACAAGGCCAAAGCCTTGCTTAATGAGACACTAGAGAAGTATGGTGAACCTGATGATGAGGAGGACCAACCTCCAAGATAGAGACCTAGGAATAGAGGGCTGAAAAGAGCTCTAGCCCTAGAGAGACAAAGGGAAGCTAGCCTAGTTGACCAGTTGACCCTGAATGAGTAGCTTGCCATACAAATCAATGAGAACGGGGAACCATGGATTGATAGAGCCAATATATACTTCGAAAATATGCTAGAGAAGGCCAACAAGGATAATGACTTGTTGAGGACAAAGTTCAAACTTCATGCCCAGAAAGAGAGAATTGCATTAGCCAAGCTCAAAAGAGCCAATGCCAAAATTGAAGACTTGACCAAGAAAGAAGAGAAAAGGAGGTTAGACATACTTGTTGAGGTGACATTCCATGACTCAAACACATCATAAACAACCAATTTTGACAAAGTTTTGACAAATTTAGAATGTTGGTACATTTCTATGTTTATAAGGATAGTTTTAGCACAATCAAAGGGTCAAACGCGTAGCGTCTAGGATGTTGCAGTATTTTTTGGGGAATCTAATGGAAAAATTTCCACCATCATTAGATTCATAATGATGAGGACATCAACGTTGTGAATTTTATAATAATTTTGAGGAAAATTGGTAAGTGAAAAAGGAAAAAAACTATCCAAAAACCATGTTTTTGCTTCGTTTTTGGCCTGGTCATTGCACGTTTACCAGTCTTGGGAGAAGTGATTTTTAACAGGGAAAAATGGGCTTCATTTTGTAAAATGAAGGTAGTTATGCAAAGCAGACTTGAGGCAATTTCTAAAAAGCCATCTTGGAGAAAATTTCAACAACGGGAAGGCACCCAAATTCAACCTTGAACAGAGAGGACGTGTTTGACCAAAAAAGGGCACGTTTGGCAATCTTCTGAAATTTTATGATTTTCACTCCAGTTTTGATTTTTATCTTGGGAAATGTTGGTTTTACCTATGTAAATCATGAAAATAAATGTAATTATCATGTTTTTACTATTTACTAGGGTAAATACATTAGGTAAATCAAGAAAATAAGGTGTAATGAATCAGTTCACTTGAGATAGGAATGAGTCACTTGGACCATCCTATACTCTAGCTATCAATTCAGATTTTTGTGTAATATCTTCCTCACCTCATGGATTTGACCCCTGAGGATGAGTGAAGGTGGTTATCATGTCTATTTAGCTCATTTATTCACACAAGTAAATGGTTGGAATCATTTTGATGTTTTTCTACTTGACCAAGGAACCTTTGCACTCAGTTTTGGCCAGCTAATAAAGAGGAGTTCCAACTACTTTTATGGGATACTTGCGTTATTGAATGTTTATCATTGTTTATTATTCAATAAAATACATTTTAATGTATTGTTCATGTTCATTTTCATGTCTATGTTATGATATTTTACAAGTTTGAAATTCAAAATACATGCTTGCACATGCTTTCACATGCTCTGTTTTGGGTAACTAATCATATTTTGTTCATCCTCCTCTCTCTAAGAAAAATACATATCTTATGGTTTTCTTAGCCTTATTATAGTTTCAAAACCATTCCATAACAATTTCCTTCAAGTGATAATCATTATACCTACCTTGCCCCATTGATCCCTGCAACCTTAACTTAGTTTCCCTGACCTAGCTTTCCTTGAACTAATTCTTTCATCCACTGAATTCCCCAACCAAAAATATTCAAAACAACCCCCTGCACTCTATATCTATCTTTAAAACCCTAATTTATCCAGCCCTCTTGGTTATGAACCTGTTGGAGAGAGCCCTCTCTGAATTGATAGGGCCAACTATCAATTCAAAAGCCTGGTTTGTGGTTACCTCTGTTGGCATTCCTTCCTCAATATTGGGAAGCTAGTGGAGTGATAACATACTGGCATCGTTTCCAGGGAGGTGAAAAGACAAATATTACCTTGGAAAGAAACGACAAAGATCAAATCTGATTATTTATTGTGGACAACGATCAAATGCATGTGAAGGTTGAACCGTTCACCTGGTGACCCCAACCTGATGTAAAGACTCCTTTGTAGATAGACCTTGCCAGCAGCAAAATGGAAAAATCTCACACAAAGGTTAGATATTCAAAATGGAATTGTATTCGAGATGTAATACGCTTTCTTGTAATTTCTTTTCTTTTCTTGAAACTATCCTGAAAGTTTTTCAGAGTTGGTTGTATGAAAAAGATGATCAAATTTTTAATTCCACCTATTTGAAGAGTGTAAATACTGAGTTTACCTTTGATTTTGACCAAGATCAAGACCTCTTACCTGAAAATTGTGCATATCCTTTTCAAGTTGATGAACCTCAAGAGATCAAAATTGATTCTATAGCTTCTCTACATACTCCTACACCTTGTAAAATTCCAGATAGATATAAACCACTCATATTACCTCCTATACTCCATGCTTTCATTGAAAATCATTACAAATATCTTCCCAGTTTTGATGGAGAATATGGTAACATCACTAGTGAGAAACACATTCAGAGTTTTGAAATTTTTCTTGACCTTTTTGAGGTTAATTAAGATGATGTTAGTATGAGGATCTTCGCTCTATCTTTGCAAGGTGAAGCTAAGGAATGGCTCAAAAACTTGTCAGTTGCAAGTATTTTTTTATTTCCATCAGTTTTTGAAAGTATTTCTTGATAAATGGGTGATCAAGAGGAATCATTTTTTGTTTGAGAAGAATATGATAATTTGAAAAGGCAACCAGGAGAAATAGTGCAAAACGTTTCAACTAGATTCAATCTAGTATACCATTCGATCCCTGCTGATATAAAACCACCTCTTGGTTCAACCCTCTTACACTACCTAGATGCATTTGATCCAGAAATGGAATTTCGATTAAGAGAAAGGGACATTACAACACTTGAAAAATGCAGGACAATGCAATAACCATAGAAGCTAATTTGCTTATCAAAAGGTTAAACTTGAAAGTAGAAGAAAGGTAAAACATAGAGAAATAATGCTTGACATCTTCAAAAGTGAAGCTCGACATTTTGGTTAGTAAAATAGAGGAAATGATGCAAAATATGACCATGAGAGATGAAATAGTTGTTCAAGAGGACCATGTTGCACTCATTGAATAATTTTTTTTTGCTGATCTAAAACATTTTCCTTCCTATCTGAGTTATCATTGATCTAATAATGATTTTATGTATGCATTAAGGGACAATAAATAAATGAATTTTATAGATCAACTTGCAGAGGAGAGATCTATAGATCTGATATGCATGCTTGATGACATTATTCCTTTTGATGATTCACCTAAGTATGATCAGTATGACAAAAATTATGTTCTCCAAATAGAAGCTAATCTTGCAGAGCAATCATCAACAGGAAGTTTAGTTTCTACAGATTGAATATAGTGATCAACTGATGCATATCAGCTATGGAAGTAATGAGGAAAGTGTAGAAAAATTGTTTGTAAGTGAAGGATATTTGCCTCTTTGTTTTACCTCATTTTAGTCCATCAGAGATAAAATTCATGCAATCAGAAATCATTAATCATTAAGATTTTATCTTGATAATCAAGAGGATATTGAAATTCTCGATCAGAGCTCCTTACCCTTGTGTTTCTCTTCATTTGTAAAAATAAGAGAAAACTATGAGCAGGCAGATAAGAGAATGGTCAACACTATAAATTATAAACATTACCTGAACTGGTTGAGGAAATCATTTTTGACATAGAACCCTTCTTAGATCTAGATTTGCAGCCTTCAAATGCCATTGAATGTTAGGTTGCATATGAAGGCTTGGAAGTTTAAACATATGATCAAATGATGCAAGATGGTTCTATACCATTATGTTTTGAAGCATTTCAGTTTTTGAAGGAAAAGTTTCACAATATCTCTAAAGAAAAGGATGAGAAGCATGTAGAAATTCATGCGGTCTCATTAGAAACAACGGAAATTAGTTTGCAGAAATATTTTCAAGTTTTTCATGCCCAATAGCTGATGTGTTGGATTATATCTATAGTAAAATTCTTTCTCCATTAGCTAATTGTGAGCCTGAAAAGAATGCTGATATAAACTTAATCCGATAGCTAGTTTCTTTGTCATTTTTATGAGGAGTCTCATTACAAAGTTCATCCGAACATTTGCAGCCATATCAGGAAAGTAAGGGTAAAGATAAAAGTTGATATTCAAGGTATGAAGAGTACCTAGAGCAAAGAAGCAAGGTATTATATGGGCTAGAAATTAATATGTATTCCTATGAAGATCCTTTTGCAACATTCTTGAGGTCAGTTGGTGGGTTCATGCTTTGAAATTCATCAACATTCAATCTGATTTCAAGTTTTCATGGGAGTTTCCTTTCAATAGTTCTCTCTTCTTGATCATAAACAAGCACTTACAGAAAATTCAACTAGCAGCCAGAATTCTTACACGGTTGCATTGGCTATTCCATTTCACTTGATTAGGTGATGAATGGATCATTGAGAGTAGGCGTGTTGAATAAGCTCAATTTTGAGTATTTTTTTTTTTAGTTTGTCAGTTGTGTTTTAGTATGAGTCAGTTCAGTTAAATTTCAAGTAGTTTCAGTCAATTTGTGTCATCCAGTTTTCAGTATTTAGTCTTGCATTTCATTTTGTGTTTTTCTTACCATATTGGCCCAATAGGAGAGGCACTGATCTACACTACTCAGAGATCTGCAGTTCTTGACACCTCTTTCAGATTTTCCATCCCCAATAAGGCCAATTTTAGTGTCAGAATATTCAGTCTGCCATCAGTGATCAAAATCACTCATTTCATTATTATTTTAGGTGTCACTTTGAAATTTTATATCATTCCATTAGGTCATGCTAAAAATTGTTTTATTGATGGTAGCCTTCCTTAATAAAATTCACTCTCCCTCTGGCTCACCTTCATGTCTTGCTGAGCATAATAACACCTATGAAAAGCTCATTTCACCATGTCTTGTCTCAGTCAAAATTAGTCATGAAAGTGAGGTCATTCAAGGTCTCATTAGGTCATTAGGTT
Organism: Pinus albicaulis; assembly: GCA_034641835.2. Taxonomy (NCBI): domain Eukaryota; kingdom Viridiplantae; phylum Streptophyta; class Pinopsida; order Pinales; family Pinaceae; genus Pinus; species Pinus albicaulis. The sequence goes on along the minus strand of CM076584.1, from coordinate 1,306,278,053 downwards.
TTGTTTTCCAAGGTCCAAGAATGCATCATTCCATCCCAGTAAATTCAACAAACAAATGTGAGAGTGAGTCAATGACATTCTATTTCCATTTCAGAAGATCATTAGTATGTAAACATTATATTTTTAAATTTGTAATTTTGATTTTATATGATTTTCATATCAAAATGTCATTTGATATGAAAACTAAGATATAATTTAAATTTATTTCCTATGTAATTTCATGTTTTCTATATGTAACATTTTCACTCCCTAGTTGTCAACTCAAAGAACTCATGCCAAACTGAAGGAAAGAATTATCAAATTCCATCAACTGATCAACCTGCAAAACAAAAAGTCAGAAGTCAAAGAGCATTAGTTTGAAAATTTGAAAGGAAAAGTGAAACATAACACTAGTAAAAAATGATGAAATTAATGACTAGGTGACTAAAAATGTTAGTCACTGCAATTATCTCAAGTGAATTACTACTAAATTTGAGATATTTTATGTGACCAAAATAAAAATGACTAATTTAGTCTTGGAATAAAATATACGACAAGATAATAAGTGACTAAACTAAAGGTGACTAACTTAAACAACTAATTTAGTCTAGGGATAAAAAATATGACTAGATAATAAGTGACTAAAGTAAAAGCGACTAACTTAAATTACTAATTTAGTCTAGGATTAAAATGTATGACTGGATAATAAGTGACAAAATTAATAATGATTAATGTAAATGAATATTATAGTCCAAAAATAAAAATATGGTCAAATAACAAGTACAACAAGTATATGAATTAGTCATTTATGTCAGTAATTTTGAATTGTGTCAGTCCATATATGGAAAATTTCATTTTTGTTACCGAAGTGTTACATTTCACTATAGGTGTCTCTGAATCCATTTGTAGTGTTAAAATTTAGAGACAAAGGAGTCTCTGAACTTATAGTACAGATGGATTCATCTATAATTAACATAATTGCATGTATCATGTATCAAATTTACACTAATGCCTTCATTATAATTTTAGTAAAGGTTATAATATTAATTAGATAGCCAAATTAATATTTATATTTATATTTAATATTTGACCATAAAGTTTAATTTTTAAACTTCATTGATTTATGTTAAAAGTGTGAGCTGTTTTAAATCTAAGATTAATTCTTCATATTTACATTTAATAAATATATAAATATAACATTTCTTATGTTAAAATGTGAGTTCATTTAAATCTAGTATTAAACCATCATGTTTACATTTGATAAATACTAAATAGATAAACCTAAAATATGTATTTAAAGACCTATTTAGTAAATAGGTATGAAAATTTATTAATTTAATGAAACTTAATTAAATTTTTAATGATGTATGAACCTTTGTTTTTTTGTAAGTCAATGTTATATTCATGCAAGAAAAAAGGAGTACATATAGCTAGTTACAAAACAGGTGATCTCACCTCGACTTAGTTTGTTGAAAAAAATTTGCACCAGAGGCACCAAAACACATATAAAACATAAAGAACACCAAATAGCATACTAGTAGTCTAACATGATGGATGTATGCTTTTCCGGAGTTGTTCCTAGATGCAGTGGAGGACAGAAGTCACACTGACCGTGCCCTTCAAAGTGTGCCAACCAAGTCTCCAGCTTTTCTACTTTCTTAGTGAGTTGATTTTGGCCTTGCCAAACCATTACCGTCCTCTCCCGGGCTTGGCACTGTAAATAGTGCATTCAGTCCAATGTTTTCATTTGCTCTGCATGCTCCTCATGACATAATCTCTTGGTTTTTTCCACTCTTTCCGTCAGGCTGTTGATAAGTGCACAACAGTTCTCTAGACAACAATGTTGGATAAGCTACCCCTCATTTAACTCAAATTAATCAAACCCACGATTCACCTTGCCACAGCGACCTCCTCTGCCCTGAAGAATATGCTTTTGAACCCTCAAACCCCCACCTCTGCTATCCCCCCACTTACCTCATCAACGACACCCATGCGCACCCATACTAGCGAGTCGCGCACGCGTCACAGTCTTTCCACCCTATGGTGGAGTTGCCATGCATTAGGGGAATTTTGAAGTCTAAAATGGGCCTCCTAAGGAAAATGTGCAATCAAAATTCACTTTATGAGAATAAATCACATTTTAGGGGATGACATCATCGTTAATGGTTGAGGTGGCATTGATTGAATTAAAGGTACTTACTTGTCGCATTCTCAATGGTGGATAAAAAGTCATGGTTAACCATGGGAATGCTCTAATTACTTTTAAAGTCAAAGTAAAATACTCATAATAAATTTCATTTCACACTTTTTGAATAAAAATATATTATTTTCATTTCATATTTCTTGAAAGAAACAATGCATATCCCTATACATTTATTATATTATACTATATTATTTTTATATAGTATATTAATTACATGTTATTATACAATTTAAATAATATAAATTTTAATTAATAACATATAATACTTAAGAATTTATAAATTTATATTTATATCTTATTTTAAATTATTTAAGTACAAAGGACAAATGCATTAGTTGCTCAAAGATAATGACTTTTTCTTGAAAATCTCATTCTTAATTATAGTCACATCAATACAAATTTTTTATTAATTTTATTTTGGTACAACTTTTGAATTGAATTTAACTCTGGTTACATGGATTGTGGTGCAAAAAGTGAATTGCAAATTCATAAATATTATTTTATTGGTTTAGATATTATTTTATTATTTCCTTAGGAGGCCTATTTTAGACCTCAAAATTCCCCTGATGGATTAATTCTGAATCTACCACCCCCATAGGGCCATGGATGACAGGGGAGGGAGAACATCCACACCACACCGGGGGCTTCATAATTCACCAAGGTCGACGAACTTTGCTGTGTGTAGAGTCCAGAGACTAGACCCCCACTATAGAAAATAAACACCACTAGTCAAGGAGCCGAATTTCGTCTCCCACCACCACAGGGAAGCATGGAGACACCTCCCACTACCAAATAAATAATTCCATCACCAGCAAAACCAAATACCATCACCCACCAAACTAACACAGGAAATTGAACAACAAATGATGACAAAGTAGCCGACGCCTGAGCGTAACTTCCCTTAGGGCAGTGACCTGCCTCTGAATTTTCCACATAAAGACCACACACCAATCCACCAAACACCATCACACCCACATCGGATAAGGCACAAAATTTGGAAAAGAAAATAGTTTTTCACCACCACCCTCGAGGTTTCTTGGACTGCAAATTCTAGCTTCCTCTCTTATCACGAAAAAATAGGCTCACCGAAAGCCAAGAAAAATGGAAACCAGTCAGCTCACTTCCCTTCAACTTCCTATCCTTAACCTAGATGCAGTAAATGGCTAAGAAACTGAGCAGTAGGGACCGGTTGAACAAACCACACCAGCAAATGCCCACAACAAGCACACACAAGCCACTCCCTCCGTAAACCTTCCTGTGATGTTTACGCTTCCTCTTCGGAGGCCACCATCAGGACCAACACCAAACTATATTTATGAGTCTAATGTTGGGCTCCCTCATCTTCCCTTGCCTTATCCTTTCACTACCTCTAAACTCCAATGCACAATTACTTTTCACACGAATTGCCAACATGTAGCCAGTAACTCTCCCGCTACATGTGTTATGGTGAAGGGACCGAGAGTACTGTCCCTCATTGTCACTCCACTTATATTTCCTCATGCAAGACACCTTCCATGTGTTGCTCAAACCTCACCCCCATCGGGGAGTATTGTATGAACCTTTGTTAATTTAGTTATGAACCTTAATTAATTTTTTAATGGTGTATGAACTTTTATTAATTGTTTGATATGAAGCTTGGTTAATTTTTAATGGTATTATGAACTGTTGTTAATTGTTTAGTTATGAAATTTATTTAATAATAAATAAAACTTTATTAATGGTTATAAATATGTAATTCAAAATATTTAATTATGGTTTATTGTGTAATAATGGATAAATGTGTTTAGTTTTATCAACTTCTATGAGAATTGTACCAATGAATATATTTATTTCAATTAATACATAATTTACATGATTATATCAAATTAATTTTTAAATAAAACAATATTATTGGTTTTATATTTGATTAATAATCAAAGTAGTAAATCTCCTTTTGCAAATAAGTAATGCATAGTAGGGACTTGGAAGCCCTTTATTGTAGCTATAATATTAGAGTCCCGCATATTTTGGTAATAAGGTGAGAGAGCAACATTAAATGGGATATTTTCATCATACCGCCATCTAGCAATGTATTGAAAAGAAGATTATTTGCATAGTTACAAGACATGCCATGTAACCCTTGATGATGGAGAGCTTGACCTTCACATTTTTGTTTGACATCTAAGATTTCCTAATGGGGGGGATGGTGAAGGGAGTTTATTAGCATATATGGAAGCACTAATGAACCGTGGTTTTGGAGGAAAGAATGGGAAGAAGGATCCTTTTGGAGGACCGACGACTTTGGTACATTGACAGAGGAAACCAAATATGTATGGTAGCCAATGTCTCCATAATTCCATTTCTCTATCAAGATTTATTATTTGAATAATTATAATGTCCCTTAACCTAACATGGTGCCATGTTTATGTACCCAAGGTCACATAGTGGACCAGAGACAAGATAAAAACCCCTACAATGTCACCATCTTAGAGCTCGAAGGTGTGACCATGGATTGGAGACAAGGTCAAAACCCCTGCAAAATCACCATCTTAGAGCTTGAAGGTGTTACCTACGATAATGAGAGGGTTTTCAAGCTTAGCGTCATGGTATTTGGCCTCGACAAAACAATATTGCCTTTAATTTTCAATTGCACCAATTTAGACTCCCTCGACTTGTTGGCAAGCTGTTTGAATGGTAAGATACCAATGAAGCTCCAATATATGGTCAATCTAGTTCCCTTGTCATGAATCCTCTGCGCTCATCTAAATGTCAAAGATCTATGTTGTGTAACCAGCTCCAAAAAGAGAAGAAAAGAGATATCAACACCTTAGAAATGAGCCTCTTCGAGGGGGCAACCTCCAATACATTACATAAATGAACAATTCTTGGATGATACAATTTACAAAACCTCCTTTCTATATATAGGAGTCCATGGGGCCATAATGTAATCCTAGTGGGCCACAATGTAATCCTAGCCGACCTAACAATAATAATTTAAGGGCACAATAATAACAAAATGGGGGTTACAAGGGTACAATAATAACAATACACTAGTAAAAAATGATGAAATTAGTGACTAGGTGACTAAAAAAGTTAGTCACCGCAATTATTTCAAGTGAATTACTACTAAATTTGAGCAATTTTTAAGTGACTGAACTATAAATGACTAACTTAAATGACTAATTTAGTCTAGGGATAAAATATACGACTAGATAATAAGTGACTAAACTAAAAACGACTAACTTAAATGACTAATTTAGTTTAGGACTAAAATATATAACTAGATAATAAGTGACTAAACTAAAAGCGACTAACTTAAATGACTAATTTAGTCTAGGACTTAAATATATGACTACATAATAAGTGACACAATTAATAATGATTAATGTAAATGACTATTATAGTCCAAAAATAAAAATATGACCAAATAACAAGTACAAAAAGTATATGAATTAGTCATTTATGTTAGTAATTTTTTATTGTGTCATTCCGGAAATGGAAAATTCCAATTTTGATACCAAAGTGTCACATTTCATTACAGGGGTATCTGAATCCATTTGTAGTGTTAAAATTTAGAGATAAAGGGGTCTTTGAATCCATCTACAATGTTAAAATTTTGAATACTCTTTTGTCTCTAAATTTTAACACTAGAGGGTTGTTTCTATTGTCACCTGAGCAATGAATCCTCTCACTTTGGTTTACTTATTGAATCTTGGGGATATCCCAAACTAGCACAAATTTATGGTTTCTTTTGTGCGACTAGATCACTAGCACTAAAAACCATTTTCCCCCTCATATACCTTATGATATGTGTAAAATTACCCTCAAACCTGGTTAAATGTGCTCTTTATACACTTGTAAGCATCATATGTGATTTGAAAGACTCCTAATTTATTCAATGTACATATAAACACACATGGTTCTTCTTAACGACTATCATCACCACCACATTTTCACCCCAATTTAGTTTTTAACAATTAAATATATAAGTATACATCAAATTAGAAGATATGTGTATTAATGCATAATAAATACTTGAACAAAGGGAAATGGTTCGTTTTCGCAATTAACATTTATTAATATGGAAAAACATAATAAAATTAAATTAAACTAATCAAATAATTCCATCTAGTTATAATAAATTAACAATTTATAATTCCATCTAGTTATATGAAATTAACAATTTACAAGGTGCAAGGAATATACATCTTCCACCATGCATGCTAGTATCTTGAGGTCCACTCTTCATGTTACACTCTCACTTGTGATCTTTTCCTGCTTTTGTAATTGTCTAAGAATTTATTTCTATATCTCTATATCAACATCTATTAGTCTTTTGTTTTTTAATCATTATAGTTTAGACATATTTTTTTGGGTATTTATTTAAATTTTCCTAACAACATAGAAAATAAAAAGAATTGTAAAAATCAATAAAAAAACATAAAAAAAAGAAATATAAAAATCAATAAAAAAAACATAAAAATATAGAAGAAAAGAAAATGACAAAAAAATTGAATAAAAATTAGAAAAACTATTAAAAAGAATATAATGTGAGTGATCTCTTCCTTCTAAAAACCTAGGCCACCCTTTTTAAAACAAAGAACAAGAAAGAAAACAAAATTATTTATAAGTGATGTAATGTGTGAAATATTCTTTATTATAAGTTATAACATTATTTTCAATACCCAATTAAGAGTTAAGAGAGCCCTCTTTGTTTTTTTTTGTTTAAAGTGATTTTGATTTTATTTTTGTTTTTATATTTCACTCTAAACATTTATTAATTTAACATTATTAATTTGGCGGGAGTTTAAAACTTCAAAGTCTTTTTCGAATCTATCGTCTAAGCATTTATTAATTTGGTGGGAGTTTAAAATTTCATGGTTTCAAAGACTCTTTCGACTGTCCTCCAGACCGTAAGGTATTTATCTGTTGAATGAATGCATGTGCTAAATTTCGATTAATCCCAAACACTGAATGCATTTGCTAGATTTCGATTAGGGTATTTTATTTTGAATGTGGTGTGTTCTAATAAATTTGGCATGAGGTTCTAGGAGGATAACCATGCGAATGCTTTTTCATTTTGGTAAATCAGGGTTTTGAAGTGGAACAAGAAAACTGGGGGCGTTGAAGAGTGGAATGGGTGCAACTATGGCAGGGACAGAACCTCAATTCACTCGGTCTCTTCAATGCCAGATAGTGAATGTTGGAAGAGAGCGGGGATGTTGCAGGCAACAATGGACACACACAGAGGCCATTACCTTTCGAATGTCGATGAACTAGTGAGTCATTATTCAATGAACCATCATTCAATGAACCATCATTCAATGAGCAGCACTTCTAGTACCAACCCTAATTCTACTTCTGCTTTTCTTCTTGTCTCCTCCCCTTTGCCCTCTTCGTCCTCGTCGCTAAGATGGTTTCAAGGAAGGATGCATTGTCATATGTTAAAATACTGTAATGGAGGAATAAGGTTTCCAATGCACTTAAGACCATGGTATATTTTATGTTAAGCCTTATTACATCTTATTTAACTCCTTTTGTAATTTTATCTGCACTTTGGATGTTGCTTTGGATGTTGATTGCATGCATTATCTTATCTTGCAGGTATATATGTATACAATGCGTAACATAGAAGCCAATTTTGCTCCACAGTGCGCAGGGTAGCAACAATTCAAGGGAGAAAGAGAAACATGGTCAAATGGGTGTAAAAAATTCAAATGCCAAACAACAGAGATAAGATATGGCTAGGCTCCTACGAGTGTGATATGGGAAGAACACAATCACCATTAACAATGCTTGGGGTTTAGTTTTTTGGTAATCGATAAATGTGAGACTGGACCCACACATTTCCACAACGTAGACTGCAGAGGATGACATTGTGTGGAGTATGAACCATATTTTGCACAATGGTAGCAGTCTTTGTGAATTTTTTTTGGAAACAGAGTCTATCAATATCGAGGCTCACATTGGAAATGGAATTTGTCTCCAAATACGAGGTCTCATTCCAAAGGCATTTGAATGTTTTGTAGAAGCTCTTGCGCTCAACCCCTGAATGCTTGTTCTCTCACGCACTATGGAGTTTTGTACAAAGATGAAGGGCACTTGCTAGATGCAGTAGAGGTATGTTTCTCACATCTGACACTATTTGTGGTTTTTTTCTTTTATGTACTTATTTTCTGTGTTACTTGTTTGTTTGAGCTTATTTATAGTAGTAGGTTTTTTATATTGTATTTTGAAACCGAATACATTTGAATATTACTAGGATAACCAAAATATATTTACAGTAACTATGGCATCAATATAGAAATGTGAAAATTACATGATATCAGTTTTGAAAAAAAAAAACTATGTCACTCCTTATACATTCTATTGACACAATTTTTGGGATAGCGCTGTTAGACCTCTGAAGTTTCACCAAAGTGAACTTTTCAAAAATTTATTGTTAATGTACCAAGCCTTTTTAAGGAATCCCTACATGTTATCATATCAATCAATGCTGATGCCATGACGTGGACATCTACTAACTCACGGGGTCACACTTCTACATACGTATGTTACAAAGAAACCTGGAACATAACTGATAGGATTTTGAACTTAATGCCCTTTCATCAAATAGGCACCCTCGAGTCTTTGGCATGACATCCTGACAACATTCATAATCCGGGTTACTAACTTATTTCAGATAGATATTTCTTGTAAAGTATTGATACATTTTAGAACTACCTAAATGAATGACTTTGTTTAAGGGATAAAGATATACCCTCTTTAACCAATAAATCACATTGGATTCATTTTCTTGGCAGTTTATCATTTTTTTTTTTTTTTTTTAAACTGGAACGGTTATGAGATTTTATTAATGGGGAAAAGTAGGTTGGTCCAAGGCTTGAAAAACCTTTAGTACAAACTACTAACATATCCCTCTTACAAGCTAAATTACATTCATGGTATGCAACTTTGAGGAGGTGTTCCATCATTTATACTGAGATCTCCTTGAACTAGAAGACGACCTTTATTGGCATAAGTATCAACTTCTTTATTTGACTCTCTTAGTATGTGAAAGCATTTGAAGGAGGTGAATTCTTGTAGGATGTATCTCATCCTTTGTAGGTTCTTATTAAGCCTAGCGTCATTGAACTTTCCTTTCAAGTAAATCTTTTTTATCAAGATTTTAGAGTCTTCGAATACTTGAAGCTCCTTGTGTCCTCTTTCTTTGGAAATTTGGCAGTGTTTTATCAAACTCAACAGTTCTACTTGATTATTTGTTTGTAGTACTAGACCCCAACTAAAGGTTTCTCTTGTGTAACCATCTAGAGGATATAGAAGGCCACCAACACCCGCAGTCCTAGGGTTTCCCTTGGAGGCTCCATCAAAGAAGACCGTTGATGTTTCTTGCTTCCTCCACCAGCTTTGGAAGATTTCATCCTTGTCTCTTAGCCTCCACTCTAAGTTGTGTTGAGGTTTTACTATGCTTTGATTCCTATCTCGAAATACACAGGTCTCAAACCATATTTTTTCCTCAAGATGAAATGAAGATTATTATTTAAGGACTTGGGTGCTCAATGTTTCGATTATAAGGCCTTTTACTGTAGCATCTACATTGATGGGAGTCCAAGCTATATTGTTGAAAATCTGTTCATTCCTGGCGAGCCATAGTTTGCAACATACATACTTGGGGATGGTAATCCAGACCTGAGCCCAAAGGGATTTTTTGTTGAGGGTTAGAAGGTATCGGTCCTTCCATGTTTGGTAGAGATCAAGTACTGAGATTTTGGAAGGGACAACAACGTTGAGACCATGGAGAGTGAGAGTCCAAACTTTATTAGCAAAGGGACAGTCCATGAACATATGGTCAATGGATTATAAGGCTTGATTGCAGAGTGCACATTTGTGCGGACCAACTATGCTTCTTTTCCGTAAATTTTCACCTGTCAATATTTTTTTGTGCATTAGTGTCCAAGAAAAGAAATTTATTTTTGGCAGTGCCATTGTGTCCCCTACCTAAGCCCAAAGACTTACTGGTAGATGTATTTCTCGTTGTGGTTGCAATAGAGCATATCCCTTGGTAGAATAATAAATGCCATAGGATCCCCATCCCCACTTATCTTCAACATTTTTATGCACTGGAGCAACATCATTGAGCTCGACCTTGAGCGTTTCTGCCTGTTGTTTGAGATGGTCTAGAATATTTTTAACTTTCTAGGCAATCCAATTCCCAACATCCTCCCATTCAAAGATGTCGTATAATGTTTTGATGCCTCTGCTCTTCATCAATTCGCATATTTCCCCAAGGATGGCGTTGGGTTCAAGAGGTGCGTGACCCATTATTTTATCTAACAAAATTTTTACTCTTCTGTTGTTTCCTGGAATTTGATACATGTGCTGATAGAAGAACGATATTCCCTTTTTGCAGAGACTCCACAGTTGCGTGCTTTTTCTGCTGTTGGTTTCCTGTAAGTTTCTTAACGCAGCTGCTGGGACATATTTATGCCTAAGGGTGTGGCTTGCAGGGTGTTCAGGATCTCTATGCATCTGCCACAATAAATTGCAACCCATTGAAGTGTTAGCGTGTTCCAAATCTCTGATTTGGAGACCTCCCTCATGCAGAGAACGTTTGGCTATATCCCATTTTACCAAGTGCATTTTGCGCTGATTTCCTTTTCCACTATGCCACAAGAAGTCACGCATAAGCTTTTTTATGTGCCCAGAGATAGATTTAGTGGCCAAAAGGAATGAAGCTTGGTAGATCAAGAGAGATGAAAGGACCAATTTAATCAAAGTTAACTTACCTCCATGTGTTAGCCACTTCCCTCCCTAGGCATCGATTTTTCCTTTGATTTTATTTAGCACTCCCTCCCACAGAGTAGACCTGTTAATACCCAGTGTAAGAGGCAAGCCGAGGCAACTTATCTTATCCCATCTAGAATATCCATTGAATCCCAGGATTCGGGCTGATTTCTTTATCTCAATCTCTTCCACATTCCAACTGTAGACAACACTTTTCCTTTCATTTATAAATGCACCAAAAACCCTGCAGTAAGCTTGGAGGGTGACTTTGAACGTTGAGGCTATTCTACAGGAGGCTCCTCCCAACATGAGGGAGTCATTAGCAAAAAAAGCATGATTTATTGGGTCTAGCTCCTTCATTATTATCAATCCTGGAGCAGCTCCTTCTTCCTTATGCTTCTCCAATTTTTTGCTAAGAGTAGCTCCCAAGAGAATATATAGGAAAGGAGAGAGGGAACATCCTTGCCTCAACCCCCTCAATGCTTGGAAGTAACTAGATGGCCTCCCATTTACCAAGGGAGCAATCCAAGGTTTGCTGGTGCATGCTTTAATCAAATTAACAAATTCTTGTGAAAATCTGAAGGAAAGAAGAACTTTATAGAGGAAGGACAAATTTTCCCTGTCGAAAGCATTGACCATATCCAAATTGACCAGCATACCTTTCTCTTTTCTTATATTGTTGGAATGCATGGTTTCCTATACTTGGATTACGTTATCCAGTATATGTCTTCCTTTAACAAAGCCTCCTTGCGAGTTGGAAATGAGGCTGCCAAGAAGCGGCTTTATTTTGTCGGCTAGGAGTTTTGTAGTAATCTTGTATAGGCATTTCAAAGAGAGATGGGCCTAAACCTATCAATGGAACCGAGGTTTGATTCTTTCGGAATTAGTGCTAGAAAATTAGAATTTGTGCTGCCCCCCATTTTTGCTTTTTGAAGGAATCCCTTGATCATCCTAACCGAATTTGCTTTGATTATATCCCAGCATATCCTAGACCCACTTAGAATCTACAAATTTCTCAAGAAGTTTGTAATATCCTGTTTCAAGGATATCTCTCAAACACAAGCAAACTCCAACTAGAGATAGACTGGGAGGGCGTTTACTAGATATTTCACCTTTGAAAAGAGGGTGAGATCTGGAGGCTACCTGGCCCTTTCCAGACTCTGTCTAAGAGTATGGAGAAAACACACCAAATGGTATAGTAATTGAAATGCTCAAAGAGAGAGAAATAACAGTAGTGCAAGCATACAATAACATATTTCGAACATGTAACAAATACTCCAGAAATATTGAGAGAATGCTAATCCATTTTATTATACTGAGAAATATAAGGGAGCACAATAGGTGATCAGAGTGATGGCACCTAGAGTTGCTCAAGGCAAGTGAAGAAATGCTCTCAGAATGACAAGGAAATGGTTGTTCTCTGATCTGCGTCCAAGCTGTTGGAAAACTGCCGTGCAGCTGCTACTACTGAAACAAAATGAGGATTTGGGGTTGCTCCCCACCTCGGAATGAGCTGAAACCCTGGAATCTGCCTCTGCTCACCAAACCCAGAAAAGCCCAGGAATCATTTTTGAAATGGCTGACCCCCGAAAATCACCCCCTTGAGGATCTACGCTATCCTCCAAGGCTCTGTGTTGAGGCTGAATGGAAACCACCAAAATATAGCCACAAACTCTACCAAAATCCTCCAATGGGCAAGGGCTGGCCCCTTGCTCAATCTCTAGGCTCAAATCCTCCAAAAGAAACCCAATCCGGAGCTCCCAAAGAATGGACTGTGTCCTCCCTTTCAAGATTGCACAGTCTCTGAATGCACTACTCCTCCACAAAAGCCAAACACCAATCCTCCTGCAAAATACTGATGGAACAACCTCACCCGAGCATGCACTCGAAGTCCCCTGGGGTTGAGGGTGAGATCTCCGAACAGAGACACTCGGTGCACTAAACAGTGCTGCAGACTAGCTAAACAACCAGCGTGCTCAAGAAGTCGAAATGACCAGCTTAATATCATAAACATCGAATGACCAAAATGAGGAGGCTTCTCCTCTCTATATAGCGTTGGCCTCTCTCAAACCTTAAGGCCCATCTCCTCCAATGTAGCCTCCTTTTGCCACGTGCTCACTTGGCCTGCGCAGTCCCTCCATGTGTCTACGTGGGTCCCCTCTCTTACGTGGTCACTTAGACCCCCTTGGCTCACTTAAGTTACAATGTTGTGTCTACTAGGGAGTGCACTTTATTTTTAGAGTGAGTTATGTCCCCCCTCAACTCACTTTTATTTATAATTTAACTATAGAAGGAAAAATTAATCAAAATTAATATTTCCAATTAGCTATCGCTAATTGGGAATATTACAGTCTCCACTGGCAAAATGTTGCTTGACCCCAAGCAACTGTAGTGATGGATGCTGCAAGATCTTCTCACTTTCCCAAGTGGCATCCTCATCCGGCAAATTCTTCCACCTCAATAAGAATTCCCGGACTATCTTGCTCCACAGCTGACTCTCCCTAGTATCAATAATGGCCTTTGGCTGCAACACCAAATGCCCCTCATCATTCGTAGGCGGTAGTTCATCTATCACTATCACCTGCTGCCCCAATGCCTTTTTCAGGCATGATACATGGAAAATGTTATGAATCTTGCTGCCTTGGGGCAACTCCAACTCATAAGCAACCTGTCCAACCCTGCGTATCACGCTGTATGGCCCATAAAAATGGGGCTTGAGCTTCTCAGCTCCCTTCTGCTTCAGTTACGATTGTCGGTATGGTTGCAAACGTAGGTAGACCAAGTCTCCTACCTCAAACTGTCTCTCCACCCGACCCTTGTCGGCATACAGCTTCTGTTGGTTCTGCATTGTAGCCATGTTATCCTTGAGAGCTCGGAGGATGTCCTGACTCTCTTGGATCCAATCTTTGGCTCTCGGAGCCTTGCTAACACCAAACATCACATCAAAAAAAGATAAAGAATGGTATCCATACAAAGCATAAAACGGAGACATACCAATGGACATGTGATGTGTGTTGTTGTAGCAATACTCCCCCAGATGCAGCCACTTCAACCATGCCCTCTGTTGCCCACTAACATAGTTACACAAGTAGCCCTCTAGCCACTTGTTAACTATCTCTATCTGCTCGTCTTTCTGTGGGTGGTAGCTGGTGCTCGGTGCCAACTCTGTCCCCACCAGCCGGAAAAGCTCCTGCCAGAATCTGCCCATAAAGCGGCTGTCTCTGTCACTGATGATGGTCTTGGGAAGACCATGTAGCCTGAAAATCTCTCTGAAGAACAACTCTGCCACCTGTGCTGCTGAATAGTGTGCGGATATGGAGAAAAAGTGTGCATACTTCGTCAGCCGATCAACGACGACGTATATATAGTCCTTGCCCTACACCATGGGCAACCTTGTGATGAAATCCGTCGAAATGCTCTCCTATTTCCCCTCTGGAATGGGAAGAGGCTGCAACAAACTTGCAGGATGGTTCATCTCTCCCTTGTTTCTCTGGCAAACCTCGCACTCCTTGATATGATGGAGCATGTCCTCCTTGAGGCCCTTCCATGAGAACCTCTTTCTGATGGCCCGGTAGGTTTTGGTAAACCCCTGATGGACGGAAAATGGTGAGTCATGGGACACCTGAAGTATCTTCTTCTTGAGTTGGGAGCCCTCCGTCAAGAAGATCCTATCTCTATAGTAGATGATCTCATCTATCACCCTGTACCTGTCATTTATCACCTGACCATCCAGAACCTCATAGGCAAATTTGTCCTTGGAGTACTCCACCAAGAGTCGAACCCTCCAATCTGTATCCAAACTCATCAAAGACAACGTGGCTGGTCTACGTGAAAGTGCATCGGCTACCACGTTGTTCTTCCCCTTGACATACTCAATGTCAAAGTCATAAGCCTGGATCTTGCTGATCCACTTCTGCTGCCTCTCTTGTAGCTTTTTCTGCTCCAAAAATAACCTGAGGCTGTTGTGATCAGTTCTCACCCTGAACCTATTACCCACCAAGTACTGCCGGAATTTGGCCAATGCATGCATAATGGCTAGCATCTCCTTGTCGTATATAGGATACAATCGCTCATGAGGAAGGAGTTTCCGGCTCTCATAGGCTATAAGGTGGCCTCCCTGCATTAAAACTGCACCAATCCCCTCTCCCGATGCATTGCACTCCAATACAAAAGGCTACGTAAAATCTGGCAATGCAAGCACTGGGCAGCTGCTCATAACCTCCTTGAGCCTATCAAAGGCCCACTGCGCTATATCTGACCAACTGAATTCCCCCTTCTTCGTCAAATCTGTAAGGGGTGCGGCAAGCTGAGAGAAACTCTTGATGAACTTCTTGTAATAAGTGCAGATACCGACAAATCCCCGAAGTTCCGTCACGTTTCTCGGCTCTGGCCAATCTCTGATGGCCCTGATCTTCTCCTTGTGGATTCTCACTCCATCCACTCCAATGATGTGACCTAAATACAACATCTCCATCAACCCAAACTCACACTTGGAGAGCTTAGCATAGAACTGTTGCTCCTCCAAGATATGTAGCATTGCCTCTATAGGTTGGAGATGCTCCTCCAAAGTCCTGCTATATATCAGTATATCATTGAAGAAGACCAATAAAAACTTCCTTAAATGACTACGGAAGATATGGTTCATGCATGACTGGAAAGTAGTTGGGGAATTGGTTAGCCCGAAAGGCATAACCAAGAACTCAAAGTGGCCATAATGGCACCTGAAAGCGGTCTTGGGAATGTCCTATTCCCTCACGCGAATCTGGTGGTACTTGGATCTCAAATCAATCTTGGAGAAGAACTGTGCTCCTCTCAACTCATCCATCAGCTCATCTATCCGTGGTATGGGGTACCTGTTCTTCATGGTCTTCTTATTCAGGGCCTTGTTATCAATGCACATTCTCAATGTGACGTCCTTCTTCTTCACCAACACCACAGAAGAAGCAAAAGGACTAGTGCTAGGCCGAATATGTCCAAGAGCTAGCAACTCCTGGATGGCCCGCTCAATCTCATCCCGATAGGCCTTGGGGTGCCTATAGGGTGTGGTAATCACGGCCTGAATGCCCTGCTCTAACTCAATAGTGTGCTCAAACTCTCGATTTGGTGACTGGCCTAGTGGTACATCCCCAAACACCGTGTCATACCTGTCAAGGATGGCCTGTATATCCAGATGAACTGTCTGCCCAGTAGTCCTTGTCTCTGATGCCAGCAACTCAACTGCCCACTCTATGTCTCCCTTCTGGAAGTTTGCCTCCATTCGGTGAGCTGAAATAGTCTGGGGCGGGTAAGTGTGCATCCCACAAATCTTATCATGCTTCTCGGTCTTCTTATCATCCCACTCCATCTCCAAGGCCTCCCAATCTGTGGTGACCTTCCTTAAAGTAATCAGCCACTGTACACCCAATACCAAATTGGTATCTGGTATGTTGACCATGAAAAAGTGGTCGGTCATTGTGTAGGTACCCATCGTCACAGCCAGCTCTGGAACATACCTGGCACACTGCATTGTCTGATCTCTTGGGACCAACACTGAAAACCCATTGAAGCTCTCTCTCTGTATGCCTCTCTGCTCAACCATCGATGAAGTTGTGGGTTGCCCCATTGTCTACCAAAACTGAAACTCGCTGCCCACGTATTGTCGCTCAGACACACAACGTCAAATACTTGGGTACTTCTCGCAAGGCTGCAAGGGTCCCCCCTGTGGGTGCAAAAGCTTCACCTCCTGCTCCTGGAGGTGGAGGTGGCAAATGGTCTTGCGTTGTTTGACTGTCTCCTGCCTCCCCATCCTCATACTCCTCCTCTTCCTCGCTGTTCTTGGAGAAGACCTTGATGAAATGTGCTTTGCCAGTAGCACATCTGTGTCATGGTGCCCATGGCTCCTGACAGGTAAAGCACAACCTCTTCTTCTTCAAATCCCTCCTGGCATCATCATCTAATTTCCCCCTACCCGGATTCCCCTTAGGAGGCGGAATCCTCACATCCTTCCCCTTTGGCTGGAAAGCCTGTCTCTGGGGGTAAGGTGTCCTGGTCCTGGGTAAGGCATCCTGCAAATCCCGGGTCCTGCCAATGGTGTCCTGGAGTGTGGCTGGTCTAGTGGATCCGACTAGACCCCGAAGTGGCTCTGCTAACCCCTCAACAAACATGTAGATCATCCGTACTGTAGATAAATCTAGCACCATCACTGAAACCCTAAAAAAATCTGCAATATACGTCTCTGGACTCCCGGTCTGTTTGAGCCTCGTCAGCTCAACAAAATGCTCCTTCGGATCCTTCCGGTCAAATCTCTCTATCAGTCTCCGGGTGAACTCGACATATGTGGTCACTGTCGAATGCCCGAGTGTCACCATCCCATGGAACCACCAGTCCTGGGCCTCACCATCCAAATGCAGCGTAGCCACCTTGATGGCCTCCGACTTTGCCATCTGGTTAAGCTGGAAATATATATCCAGCTTCTCCACCCAAGACTTTGTCGAATTGTTTGATGAGCCATCAAACGTTGGCAAATAGAATCGGCTCACTGTGCGTTGGGTGTACCCATCATGATAATGCCGGTGCCCTTTGTGATGGTTGCGAGGTCTGTCGTCCCGCTGGAGCTGAACAAAATATCTGAATGAAAGGGCATCCATGAACTCCTGACCATATGCTTGATACTTAGCAAAATAGTCACCCATGTGACCAGGCTCTGGCTCATGCTGTGCTCCTGCCCCTGTGTCTACACCCAGAAAGGTGGGCATAGTGGAACGTGTGGGTGCATGTGATGCCTGGTGCAGAGTGGCATCCTGCTCTAGCGAATGATGGGATGTGCCGGACTCCTCACCAACATGGAAACCCCTTGGGGTTTCACGCTGTCTAGCCTCCACAGTAGTGAATCTCTAACCCATCACCTCAATCTGTCTCGCCAGATCCTGCACTGATTTGAGGAGTGCCTCCCCAAACTGTTTTGCCTCACTATCATCTGCCATCAGCTCTCCCTGCTCTGTGTCTACCACAGGCTCCTCTTGTTTTGTGTCTATCTCAGGCTCCTTCTGTTCTGTGTCCACCACTCGAACACAATCCCCCTCTTCGTAGGTGTTCTCCAACCTACGCTCAATATCTCTGTACTTCCTACCTTTGTAGCAGATGTAGGGCTTCTCCCCGGTGTCATAGACAACTAGCTCCACAGGCTGAGCCAGATCTATGCTCTGATACCACTATAATATCCTGTTTCAAGGATATCTCTCAAACACAAGAAAAATCCAACCAGAGATAGACTGGGAGGGTGTTTACCAGATATTTCACCTCTGAAAAGAGGGTAAGATCTGGAGGCTACCTGGTCCTTTCTAGACTTTGTCTAAGAGTATGGGGAAAACACACCAAATGGTATAGTAATTGAAATGCTCAAAGAGAGAGAAATAACAGTAGTGCAAGCATACAATAACATATATCGAACATATATCGAACATTTAACAAATACTCCAGAAATATAGAGAGAATGCTAAGCCATTTTGTTATACTGAGAAATATAAGGGAGCACAATAGGTGATCAGAGTGATGGCACCTAGACTTGCTCAAGGCAACTGCAGGTCTTTGGAGATTCTTCATTGGTACTGAAATGTTTGCAACATTCCCAAGATGTAACATATCGACTTGCTGGCAAATACAAATCGCCCGAAGGAGATCACCTCTATTTCACGAGGTTCACTATAGCTCATGTCTTCCTAGAGCTGAATGAGAAAGCCAATAGCCTGTCTAAGGAGAGTTTCCTCTTAGAACCTAAAAAGTTGCATTCCCTAGAGGCAAATAGGGACACTTCAACTAAAAGTCAGTCACCCATACAATTTCTTTGCTATCATATTTTCATATGTACAAATCACTGTATTTGTAAGGCATGGAAATATGTATGAACAATCATATATTTCTTTTTTTGAGTCAGTTTCCCTGATCATCCATGGGATGGAATAGTCAAAACTTTATTTTCAAGTATGATAATTCAATATTTAGCATGAGGATTGGGGAACATTTAGCTGAAAAAGGTGAAGATTTTTGGCTCTGGTGTTGTTGCTCATGAATAAAGCATTTTTGTTTCCATCTTGGCAATAATGATGCAATCTTTAATTCCATGTATTGTTCAAAAACAAAGCTATAAAAGCGAAACACTTGATCCTGAACCATTTTTCCAATTCTAATATTCTATCTTTACTTTGGGATGAATAGATTATTTTATCTAGAGTTGTGCCAAATCTCTTGACAAGTGTTTAGTAAAATGGTAAGACATGATGCATATTATAGCAGGCCACAAATAACATTCAAGAAGGACCAGTAGTTTATGTGACAGAGTCTATGTCCGGGAAACTAGTGGATCATTACAAGTCTGTTAAAAAGAGCATGCATATGATATATCAAGAGATCAAGCTTATAATCAGCCCTTGAGGAACAATTGCATGACACTTCTCATCAAATTTGGATAGAAAATGCAAAACTAATTGCCAGAAAATAACACTACATAAAAAGAAGGATAAGAGATGACTGTGGAAATTGAGAAGCATAACAATACATAAACAGAGACAACAGGCTGAAGCTAAGCAACCCATGTAAGCCATTTTGGAAGAGACATAAAAGAAATTTTTCATTATAAAGGAGACACCTCTATTGCCAAGAAATATCATCATCTACTATGAAATGTATGAGCCATAAATTTCCCATAAATTCTGGGCAGAGTTTAAGTTCATATACTCCCTCATAAATTATTGACAAGCCTAACTTGTTTTCCATCTCTGCAACCTTAGCTAAATGCTTATGGCTGAAAACAACACTCCAGTGATTATTAGTATTGACAAGAACCATTACTATTGTGTTCTTCTTAGCTATTGTTTCAAGTTGTTCTAAATTAACTTCCCAATTCCTTTCTGTAAATAAAATTATATTTCCTGGCTTCAATGCCATTGTATGCCAGCAATGCTTCATAAAGTGGATACCCTAGTCTTGGCAACAAAATTTTTGCATCTTTACAGCCCTAGAATACAATAGTTACATACATGGCTTGTCTACAACCACAGGTTAAGTGGACATCATCTACAGCTAGCTGGTAAGGAAGTTCAGGAGAGAGATACCTTGCCAATGCCACTTGTCCTCACTTTAGACCCATTTTGTAATAGTCTATTATAGACAATCTTTGAATTTATTGCACATATTTCATGGGGATCCACTCTTTTTGGATGTTGCTAACTTTGTTTGAGCAACTTTTCCCTAAGAAGTTTGTGACAGTTACAATAGAGGTTTGATACATTAGAAAAATGTCCATTCCGGGCACTTTTCTTGGTAGCAGAGGACATCCTGGAGGTGAAGCTATTTGTCAACGTATCCCCTTTGTAAAGGCCATAAAAAAGTGCTAATTCCAAACAAAATACTACAAGTAGGGTTCAACCTGGAAGAGAAATAACATCAAGAATATTTGTTGTTCGACTGATTTTACCAACAATCTAAGAAAAGGTTAGGAAGGTTGTATTTTGAAATTGTGACCTAATGTGGGTGTATGCAGGACATTCTAGAGTATTTTTCATCTTCAAACCTCTTAGTATCACAAAGATGACAAATTCACGATGTTTTAGGAATTGTCCAAAGCCCTGTTTCACTATGGAGTTCATGAACACAAGTTCCAACTAAAACCAATGCAGTTATTCCATGCAACAACACTTTCTCCCATCCATATATTTTCTGATCTAATGCGGGTGTACACAGTACATTTTAAGAGAGTTTTTTTTCATCTTGAACCCTCTTAGAATCACAAAGATAACAAATTCATAATATTTTAAGAATTTTCGAAAGCCCTGTTTCACTATGGAGTTTGTTAATACAAGTTCCAACTAAAACCAATGCAGTTATTCCATGTAGCATATCTTTTTCCCATCCAAATACATCCATTACTAAATATTTAAAATTCCACTTAAAATCATTGCCTTCTCTTACAAACAAGAAAATGCTAAATTAGTCTGTACAGTATACCAAAATTAAACTGAACAACGAAACTATTTGCAAACCATTATGGTCCGTATAGAAGAATCACTTGCCTGTATGAGACCAAGAAGGTTAAGCATGGGTCACCACTAGTGATAGGAGAGTGAATGCCATTAACTGTTAGAATATCTATCAGGTTCATAATTTTATAACCTATGTATCAAACAATCCAACTAAAACTTGCCTGTATGTTGTTGCATGCCAAATACGAACATTACCATCTTCTGAACCAGTGATGATGATAGGAAGTTCAGGGTGAAAAAATACTGCAGATACATTATGTGTGTGTCCTTCCAGAGTTTGGAGACAACTTTTTGTCTGGTAGTCCAAACCTCATGACAGCACACCAAGAAATTTAAAGGTAGGCCAATTTTTTTAATGATCAAGACAAGTACTAGGGGTAAATCAATTACATCTCTAGAGAATCTATATGTTTGAGCACCTTTGCTGTGTGATCATCTGAACCACTAATAAGATATTGTCTGTCACCTCCTGTGAAGTAATCAACACAGTTTACACCCTTTAAGAGGGCATCGAGAGTAAAATTTGGTTCTTGCGAGTCCATATTCCAGATCTGATTGATGCATTCAGGATAAAATAAATCAATATGAAACAAATTATACAAGGCTTTAAAATTTTAGGATATCTAAATTCTAATTTCCACCATCTAAGAGAAGTTACAAATTTGAGTGTTCACCGAGAGGAAAAAAGAGGAGATTCCTAGGTGGATAATTTATGCAGAGTAAAGCTTATCTATAAACTTGGGATTTACCAAAGAGCACTGCCTCCCACCTTTATAGTACGGTCTAGTGAGGCACTTGAAAATGTATTTGTATCCTTGGGATTAAACGCGACTTGCATCACATAGTGTGAATGACCTTCAAATATTTGAGTACATTGCCAACCTTTATCCCAG
Source organism: Pinus albicaulis (assembly GCA_034641835.2). Taxonomy (NCBI): domain Eukaryota; kingdom Viridiplantae; phylum Streptophyta; class Pinopsida; order Pinales; family Pinaceae; genus Pinus; species Pinus albicaulis. The sequence goes on along the minus strand of CM076584.1, from coordinate 1,306,256,199 downwards.
TCCCAAAGCTTGATTAGCATGTCATCAGATGATGACAACACATATGGCAGAGTTGGATGAACACTCACACACCTGATATAATCAGTATGTGCTTCAAATACTTTCACCTTATCCATGGTGTTATAATTGTAAACACGGATAATCATGTCATCTGCACCAGCTACAACCCATTGTTTGCGTGCTATGAACTTGGCAGACCACACTGCAAATAAGCACTAGCATTAGAATATGTATCATGCACTTCACTGACAACATATAGATTCTGCTATGCCAATATGATGTATAGAACATGTTTCTACTGTGAATACCTGGAAGTTCTGTGACTTCAAAAGACTGCCAAATTCTGCCATACATAAGATTTAGCTTAAATTAGGTTCATATAGAGAACTTAATTTCTGAAGGAAGTAATTGTAGATATAATTCTGTCACACTAAAAGAAATACATTACCAAGAAATTTATAGATAACAAGAATAAACCATGATAAATATGGCATAGGTAGGCATCTATGTAATCTCAGAGAAACATTGTTATCTCATTCTTTTAAAGTCAAAAAATCAAAATATAATATTAATCTTAAACTCCTGAACTATGTCTAAATATGTCTTCTTCCTCTAGAGTAATTTGAATCTGCAAAATCCAGCAATTCTTCATTGTTGGGTAGTCTTTAAGCAGTCTTTCGGTTCTTTCATTAGGAACAACATGCACGACAAGACCAGCATAAGCTTGACTTCTGCTTTCCCATATATGCTGAAGAATGGTTAGTGTATATATTATGCTGGTTAAGTTTGTCAGGCAGGTAAATGTGCACTGACAAGCTGGACTTTGTGAAGGCCTGTATGATATAAAATTTTCACTAGAATAAATGAAAATGTGTGATAGAACAAAACCTATGGAGGTGGAGCTAGGAAAAAAAAGGTACTGTGCAGTTGTCATCTAATAATGACTTTACTTCTAACGCTATTCTTTACATAAAAGTTTAAAACTTCAAATTTACAAGCTCCATCTCAAGCAACATATTAAACACAAGCAAATGACAGACTAAAAACACATCCAATTCCAGATTCCAAACTACAATACAAACAACAAACACATCCACCATCTCAGATGAGATTAGCAAAGTTGCACCATAACAGAAAATTATCAAAGCCTTTATTTCCTCCCTGAAAAGGTTTCTTTAATAGAACTAAATACACATTTGATGCACTTAATATCCGAGGCAAATCAAAATGCAATCTTTTAAGCACCATGAAGTATTGCTGTTGTTTCACTTTCAAAGGTTGCTTTCAATCTTACCAATACTATTCTCAACAACACTTTCTTATCATCAAAATAAGTGCTTCTATCCAGGAAATCAGTTTTTCTTAGTCTTCTTAATAGGTTGTGTCCTGCTTTATTATTTAAGTACAAAACTTGTCATTTAGTAAACCACCAATAATATCTGTTTCTTCTAGAACAAGCACAAATTCACGATTCTAAGTTCAGCAAATCCTACCATTTGCTGCGATGTGTGACATTGTTTTGAAGAAGGGTTTGATGGGTTTTCTGCCTAAGTCCAATAGAACAGTAGGTGGATCTGGCCTCTACAGGGAAGCTTCCATGGACAAACGAATATGAAGGAAGAACACTATATTTATGTCAAAATGGGGAGAAGCCCAATAATTGCATTTGCAATGGGTGTAATCAAATTTATCAGTCTCATAACTCAAAGAACAGAGGGACTACAGAGCATGGTCGATCTTATAGACATTCTTTAGCCCTGCAGCCCGAATCATATATACATCTGCCCAATGCCAAACCAGATGATCCCCACAGAGCAAAATATAGATGTTGTTTGGATGACATTTACCAGTTGAATCACTCATCTCACTCTCCCTTTGCTCATCTATTTGGCTAGAACTCAAATTGCTTATTTTAGATAGAACTTGAAGATAGCCATTGCCTCCTTGATGCATAAATTGTGACTGTGTCTCTCTAGGACCATATATTTCTGAATCTCCTACTCTATCCTGTCCTTGCAAATTTCTCAACATTACCTGTTTCACATAATCCAACAATGTCAAAAAAGTTTCAAATCCTAAGGCCAATAAACCACACTGATTTGTCTGCACTAACATGAAAGATATGTTACCTGTAGTGATTCATTCTCAGAAGCAAGCTTTTCAGCTTCCTCTGCTATAAGATTTATTTCATTTCTAAGTGTCATGTTCTTAGAATCTAGTGCCTCAACTTTTGCAATCAACTCTTCGCATTCCATCTGTTTCATGGAAGTCGGTGTTAGCACAGCACAGCAGACAGGGTATCAATTGAACAATATTTACTTCTTTCATAAAACAATGACAACAGACTTTGTCTGTTCATGTCTCCCGATTTTCCCTCCCTATCTCTGGAAGCCTCTGAAAAAAATATTAAGAACAAGTCAAATATTAGGAAAAAAAATATGGCATGTGATGGATACAACTTTTGGACAAGAAAATATAAACAATAGTCTTTCTTGGCACTCATGATGATATATGATAAGCTTAGAACCCCATCCACTTTAAGGTTTCCTTTTGCTAGATGGACCCCCTCATTCGCAAGGTGGTTCACCTTCATGTTGTTGTTCCCATGGAAAGGAAACAATTTGGAGCGAAGGCTTCCGAGCATATGATAGATCCTTTTTACAATAGCTTGGAGTTTTATGTCAGACAAAGGAGAGCCATTGATGAGGTGGCGCAAAAGAATGGCAGGGTCACCATTGATAATGTGATCTTGAATGTTTCTTTTCGCAAACAGAAGGACACCTTGCAGAAGCGTGCACGATTCTGCTTGGTTGTTTATAGCGATTCCTAGACCCCATGGCTTGGTAAGCAGGTTCTACATTTAGAAATTTAACCAAAACTTTTCATCTTTGGCATTACTTGGTCCATTCTTTGCCACAATTGCACATAAAGTTGCTAGCAATTGCAGTGGATTGTAGGCTTGAAGTTCTCTCTCTGAAACCTTGATATATGACATATATATGATGCATTTGAATAGTGACCTTACTAGCTAGAATTTTCAATTTACAATGGAAGTGGCAGTGATAATTGTTGGCTGTGATATTTAACAGTGAAGTTTGGGCAATCATAATCCTTATGACAGTTAGCTTGCATGACTGTGACCTATATATCTGTAAGGCATGACTGTGTTCATATAACCTTAACCTGTATATGCCAACGACATTGATATGGAAGTATACATATGGTAGAGTCCTCTATGGATGATAATGACAGTGACCTGTGAACTAGCAGTAATCTTGTATAACAGAGTCTGATACATATGGAAGTGATTTATATGTCAGTGACACTCTGGCTCATATCCCTATAACAGTAACTTAGATGACAGTGTTGTAATATAACAGGGAACCTAGCAAAGTAATATAATGGTAGACATCAAATGGACCTTATTATGGACAAGTAATATAAGGTAGACATCAATTGGGAAACCACAATTGCACATCTAGTCCATAACAAGGGATTAAAAATGGGGTACCTCAGTACACTATGAGCCATCGTTAGGATGAAGAGGAGGTCCTGAGTGTCATGCTAGGTTAGGTTGTGTATGGCCAAATGAACCATGATATCTGATGGGATGTGTGTGGTCGTGGTGTAGAAACCATACATTACAGTTTTATCTTGTGGTGAAGTGTTGATTGTTGTTTGTTCTTTTTTACTTCCTTTTATCTTTCCTTTTTCCTTTTTCTCATTAAGACAATCCATCCACAGTTTTCTAATTCTTTCATCTGGGGCTATTATACTACTGTGTTGTTCTCCTATAAAAAAGAGAATTCCAGGGTTCTAGCTTCCTCTTCTCACTTGGTTGGATTTTAATTTTTTCTTATAAATACCTCTGTACATTCCTAAAACATGTGGCAAATTTCCATCAGACGATGATTTTTATACAAGGAAATCAGGTTTTTCATGCTCACTTTGTAAGGCTATATCTTCATAAATCAATTCTGCATTGCAGATAATTTTCCTTACTTTTTCAAGCTCCTAATCCTAAATATAGGTAGGCTGAGTCTCTACAAAGAAGAATAAATCTTGTGCAATCTTGAAATATCTCGAATTTCAGTCATCATCTTATCATTTTCTACGACTTCCAAGTTCTCAAAAGAAGAAAACTCACGTAATTCTGCATCAACATCTAGTTCTTGGTATTCTCCTATATTAACATAGGTTTATTATGAAAATAGATCCCAATAACTCCTTACATTCCTCGTTCCTTAATGTGCTTGTTGTAGTTTTTCCATGAACTGTTGTAAGTAGCAGTTTCACTTCATCTAGAACCAATTCTTTTGGAGCTTTGCTTCGAAGACCAATGAGAATAAAGTTTAAACCATATTTAGTAGAAGCAAGACCAATTGCTATCAGGATGCTCATTCTGCTCCTAATCAATCTTAGGGGAACAAGGAACAAAGCAATGAAGAGGATCAATCTCAATTTAGGGTAGTGATGATTAAGAAGAAAATACAAATTGTACAATAAAAGAATCAAAATCTCCCATGATTGATACATCTAGGTCCAGTTGATTTCATGTTGTAGGAGTCTCAAAGATGTAAGAAGAAAAAATCTCACAATCTCAACTGACTGGAAAAAATCTGAAAATGTTGGAACTACTTATTCATAATTTTCCACATGATGGGTGAATGTCAAAATAAGTGTCTCAAGGCTTGGAACTAGCTTGTTGGACTGCTAGAGATCTAGATTTGATTGATTTTTTATTGACTGTGGAATTCTAAATCTGTTTTACTTGACTGCTGACTACTGACTTTCCTCCTTCAAATATGGCAACTACCCTTTAAACAAGCAAGACTTTTCACCTGTTGTCTAGTTGTCCCTTTGTTCAATTCAGTTATAATTGATATAATTTTTTCGATTTTCAATTTTTACTCTATTGACAATACTTTGATCAAGAATCATTTGCAAACACATCCCACACCCCTCAACCTGTGTCCAATTCTGCATATAACATGTCATATGATATGACTATGTCACCACTTTGTAGATCATAAAGTTAAAAATGAAACCCACCATCAACCAATTTGTAAAATTTACAACATTTGCTAAATGAAGTAAACTTGTGGCTCCAATATGTACTTTTGATCCATATCCTATAATCTCCTTTATACCTACTATTATACTTGATCCATACGCACTTTCAGAAACTGGGAGAAATGTAAAATGATTGTATTTGATTGCTCCCCATCTCTTTATGGGGAGGGATACTACCTATATGGAGATAGATCCCTCTTGTGTTGTACTTCTCTGCCATATGAGTAAAGCTGCAGCTTTTGATTGATTACAAATTAATTGTTCTGATTAGTTTCTTTTCTAAATAATGGACGGCTATATAAAATTAATATACTCAAACAACAACTCGGCATGTAAAATTTGTAAGGTAGAGCTAGATAAATTAACACAGCCAAAAAACTGTTTTTGTGGGAATCTCCCTGACTGAAGTGTGTATGGTCTCAATAGTGTGCTCAAGAACCTGGCATATATCAAGAATCCTTGACATTGACATTCAGCAAGTGCATTGAAGTCATTATTTTTTTGGGCTAATTTTGCTTGTTCAAGTATCCTAGCAGTGAGACATTTCGTTGAGCTGTGGATAGGTAAAATAAAAAAGTAATTTATATTGGATTATTCGTTCCCCAAATTGTGAGTGATTATTTTTTTATGTATGAAATCACCAGAATGGCCATCTATTGCATCGAGGTTCAACATTAACATAAAATCGCCATAATAGCCGACGATTGCATCATTAAATATAAAATGGGCTTGCCAAATTTCAGCATCAAAATTATGCTAATAGTAATATAATTCTTAAGACAGAAAATGAAGAGTAATATCATATGCATTTTGAGAGACAGATTAGTCCACTTCTTCAATCTTAGGGCCAGCGCCTCCACCACTGGATGGACCATCCTCGGGAGGAACGCCACCAAAGCCACCTCCAGGCATGTCACCACCTGCACCTTGATACATCTTTGCAATTATTGGATTGCAGATGCTCTCAAGTTCCTTAATCTTATCATCAAATTCATTAGCCTTAGCCAGCTGGTTGTTATCCAATCATTGGATTCCTTGTTCGATTGCATCATCAATATTCTTCTTGTTAGATGGATCCACCTTGGCTGCAATTTTCTCATCCTTGATCGTGTTCCTCATGTTATAAGCATAGTTCTCCAACATGTGTTTGGACTCAACCTTCCTCTTGTGCTCTTCTTCCTCAGACTTGTACTTTTCAGCTTCTTGAACCATCTTCTCAATCTCTTCCTTGCTCAACCTACCCTTCTCATTGGTGATTGTAATCTTGTTCTTCTGTCCGATGGTTTTGTCCTTAGCCGAAACATTCAAGATACCATTAGCATCAATGTCAAAGCACACTGTGATTTGAGGAACACCTTTGGGAGCAGGTGGGATTCCAGACAATTCAAACTTTCCCAACAAATTGTTGTCTCTTGTACTTGTTCTCTCACCTTCATACACTTGGATGAGAACACCAGGATGGTTGTCCGAGTATGTAGAGAACACCTGCTCTTTCTTTGTAGGAATAGTTGTATTTCTAGGAACCAGAACAGTCATTACACTGCCTGCTGTCTCCAGACTAAGGGATAAAGGAGTAACATCAAGAAGTAACAGGTCTTGAACCTTCTCATTGCCTTCTCCGCTTCGAATAGCAGCCTACACTGCAGCACCATAGGCAACAACCTCATCAGGGTTGATGCTCTTGCAGAGCTCCTTCCCATTAAAGAAGTCCTGCAACAACTGTTGTACTTTTGGAATTCTAGTAGACCCACCAACAAAAACAACATCATGGATAGAGCTTTTATCCATCTTAGCATCTCTCAATCACTTTTCAACGAGCTCCATACACTTTCTGAATAGATCCATATTCAGTTTTTCAAACCTAGCTCTAGTGATTGTTGAATAAAAGTCGATACCTTCATACAAATATTCAATATCTATGGTTGTTTGAGCAGTGGATGAAAGAGTCCTCTTGGCCCTTTCACAAGCAGTCCTCAATCTTCTCAAAGCCCTAACACTACCACTAATATCCTTCTTGAACTTCCTTTTAAATTCTTGTACAAAGTGGTTAACCATCCTATTATCAAAATCTTCACCACCCAAATGGGTGTCACCAGCAATAGACTTCACTTCAAAAATATCCTCTTCAATAGTCAAAAGTGAAACATCAAATTTTCCACCGCCAAAATCAAAGATAAATACATTTTTCTCACCCACAATGCTAGCCTTCTTGTCCAAACCATAGGCAATCGTAGTAGCGGTAGGCTCATTGATTATTCTCATCACATTCAACCCAGCAATCACTCCAACATCCTTGGTAGCCTGCCTCTGGGAGTCATTGAAATATGCAGGAACAGTAACGATGACATTCTTTATTTTGAAACCAAAATAAGCCTCTGTAATCTCCCTCATCTTCATCAACACAATGGATGAGATCTCCTCTGCAGCAAACTGCTTCTCCTCGCCCTTGTAATTAACAATAATCATGGGCTTGTCACCAGGCCCTGGAGTTAACTTGAAAGGCCACAACTTAATGTCACTCTGAACAGTAGCGTCACTGAAACGCCTTCCAATCAATCTCTTAGCATAAAAAACGGTATTGGTGGGATTCATGGCAACCTGATTCTTTGCGACATCTCCAATGAGGCGCTAAGTATCAGTGAAACCCACATAGGAGGGAGTGGTCCTGTTCCCTTGGTCATTGGCGATGATCTCCACTCTATCATGATGCCACACACCAACACAGGAATACGTAATGCCGAGATCTATACCGATCGCAGGGCCGTCTCCCTTGCCGGCCATTACAAAACTCTAAAGTAGAAATCACCCCCAAACTCAAAGAACGATTAAATAGAACAGATATACGATAGATCTGCAATTCAGAGGCAGAGCAAAGAAATCTCTCCCCTTCTACCTTTTTGTGAGTGATTATGATTATGGTATGGTTGGGAATTTTTTTTTTAATAATTTTTTTTTTTGTTTCCGTCGGTATTTCGACAGTTATTTTTTTTGTTTATTTATTTATTTATTTTTTCTAATTTTTAATTTTTAATATTTTGTGTTGTTGGTATTTTGATGGCTAGTTCTTTTAAAAAATATTTTGAAAAGTCACTCTAGCGACACTTAGTTTCTTTTAAAAATGTTTTGTTTCGTTGGTATTCCGACGTTTACCTTTTTATTTTTAAAATTTCTTTTTGTCGGTATTTCGACGTTTACTTCTCAGAAACATCGTTCTACCATCTAGTGTGAGAGATTTGAAGGAGGTAAATTTTTGTGTAGAGGACCTTTAAGCACCATTGTTCCATTCAACTATGGTTTCACTTTGGGTATTATATTCTTTTTCAGGAAAACAGATGTTGAAATTGACCTTCTGGGGAATCTACTTACACATTTATGCAAGTCCGAGCCTTTCTTGCTAAATCAAGAACATCTTACTGAAGGGTAATGTGAAATTTTGTGTTTGTTCTTATTCAAGTTTGAATTTATTTAAGGACTGGTACAATCTATGGTCATTTGCAATTATGAACTATAACTATATATAATGTTGATGTTTCTTGGTTGGAGACTGTACTATTTTCATTGGAGGATGCTATTGTTGATGCGCCCAAGGCTCTTGAGTTCCTTGGTCATGTAGGGTCAAAATTCACTAAGCTTATTCCATGTCGTTAGAAAAATTTTGCATCCTTCTTGGGAAACAAATCCATTACAGAATAAGAGTTTCCCAAGAAGGAATTTATAACATGAAACCAAAAAAATTACAAGTAATGTTAGTTTGTCTTTCCAAGGCATATGATAGAGAAAACTGGCTTTATTTAGGGCTACTCATCCATATAGGGTTCAATGTGCAATTGGTTAACTAGATAATGAATTGTCTTTCCTCAATATATGTGCAATTCCAATTAATGGCTCAAATTAATGGCTCAATCTATTCTTCTATCATGCCTACAGGAGACCATGGGTAGGTATGACTAATGGCTTCTTTGCCATTTTTTACTGTAGAGTAGGTGGTCTCAACAGAGTTATAATAGAGTAAAAAATAACTATAAACTTGGCAACTATACAAATAGGATTTGCCCTAAACTTGACATATTTACTCTTTGTTGATTATGTTTTGCTTTTGGGTGATATGACCAAGGTAGATGCAATTATGCTGAAGGACCCCACCCTTGAAGAACTGAAATTCCTACCTTAAAAACTACCAACAACCGAGGAGCTACAAGAATCAACACCATCCTTGATTTGAACCTAAATAGTCTTATTATCTCCGTGTATTTCCCTAATCACAATGACCAGTAGATTCTCATCATGGATTATTTCTCTCATTCTATTTATTAGTAAAATCCACAAAATGTATCCCTACATTTGAATCTTGGGAAAAAAACATATAATTGTTATCATTTAAATTATCCATATCTTTTGGAGCCCAAAAATCCATTTGATTTGGATAAGCTTTATTTATAACCTCAAAAGAAACCCTATTATATGCTGAAGGACCATTATGTCCTCTTGATTCTTGATAAAATATGATGGAATGAAATGGGGTGAATACTAGATCCATGTTTACCATGTCAGAACCTAGGTTCATTGAGATGACGACCTTGGTTTGAAGATATCCACCATACAAACTAGGACCACCCATACTTATCGTTGCCATCTCACTTTCATCATCAAGATTAACCTACTGAGGACCTATAACCCGTGGAGGCCCATGGTAGTCATTGCAATGTAATTTATTAGGACACATGCCATTTCTTATTATGAGATTTACCACATCTGACAATGGCATCATTCACATCATTTTGAAGAAGTCTAAAAATTAAGTCAACATTTTTTTTTTCACATTTACGACTTCCCTCACATTTGTTGGTTCTTGAAGCTCGAGCACTTTCATAACAAAAATAGGCAAAGTCAAACAACAAAAATGGTCCACTCTCTTTCCATTTTCTAATATTATAATGAAGTTTTATTAGACACTATTTGTTTGTTTTGGTTAGAATAGGGTTTGTTCTTGGTTTTATGCGAATTTCAATTTATCATATGTAGCATGTTGAGAAATGAGAAAGAATAATGTGTGACATTTATCTTGCAGAAATTGATGCTCAATGAAAGGATACATAGTTTAACCAAGCTACAATGCACTTTGGTAAAGGTGGAGGGACATCTTAAAAAAGTGCTTAAGAATACAACATATACAAAGTTTGACCATAAGCAATATATGCATTTTTCTTTTGTAGATATGCTATTTTTTCTACCCAAGATATCACAATAAGAAAAATATTGATATTGTAGAAATTGTTTTAGGACGTCATTGAGGTCGATTTTTCTGATGTCCTATTTGATTGATACTTTTTCATATGTTAGGAAGGCTTTAAATATGAATTAATATGTTCATGAAACAAATCAGATTCAAATTTTATAGATATAAAAGATAAAAAAAAATGTCAATGTCTTTGTTTGATTGTTACTTGACTCTGCGGTGGGCAGGTTATAGGAAATGTGATTGAAAAAACAACGAGGAGACGATGCATATCACGTCTTGTATATGGTTCATTCGCTGTTAGAGATTGCTTAGACACCTAAGCCATCGACTTTGGAAATGTTTCTAGTAGGAATTCCTATGGTTTTTAATGTTGTGATTATTTCACTTCATGGTTATTTTGGGCAAGCAGATGCTTTAGGAATGCCAGACATGACATTGGTGGAAAGGTAACAAATTTTTTATAATTGCAATTTCCATTCCATGATATCCTTTCTTTATTGTTTTATTGTATTTTGGACGCTTATTTTGATTTTATTTTGTCTTTTAACTATGAAATTGAAAATACTTAGTACCATGTCCATTTAAACAACAACCAAAGCTTGAAGATGACATTAGTATTACACTATATTTATTGGAATCTTTATAGCTATGTTGTGTTAAAAATATTTTCATGACTATCAGAAAAAACTACTTTCATGTTGTTATTTGAGTACATGTTGTTTATATACTTGACTAAGTTCATGCATTAGAAAATGAAATGTTGTTGTGAATAAAGTGACAGGGATTAAACATCACACCTCGAATTATTTGTTTTCACAAGTTATCTATAGCTTGAGATTTTTAGCATATAACTTAGTTGACATGATTGTTCCTAAGCTTTCCTTGAAAGTTTAATACTAAGTCACTAAGGTGTTCTTTTCTATATATGGTGATATTTTATTTGCTTTGTTTATACAAGTTATCTGGCCACATTATAGTGGCAATTATCGCCACAATGAAGATAATTTGTTCGAGTTTCTTACTTGTATGGAGAAAAATGGCTTTGACACTTCTGGTGTTGAGGTATATGTTGTATAAATTATTGATAGTCTAATTTAGTTTATATTCTAGTGTTCATTGTTTTTCATGTTTTACACTGTGAATTGTATCTTCTTTTGTTTTCAGAGAATGAACACAATATTGATGGTAAGAAGCATGAATTGAAAAAAGAGGGGAGCAATAACATTGGAGCGACAAATACAAAAAGAGAGAGAGGAGAACTAGTCTGGTGATACTCTTAGAGCCAATATTCCGCATAAGACACATATAAAGACTGATGGTCAAGTCTTTAGAGTTGGTGAATTCACCTACAGTGCCTTCAAAACACAACAATAATGTTTGAAGTGATGAAACATCATTTCATATCTAAATTGTAGTCCAACTAATATTAAGTTGGAAAATCATATTGTGATACTTTAACATTTCATATAATATAATTTATGTGGTTGAAATTATTTATAGTTGCACTTGATATTGTTTAGTATTGTGATTAAAATATGTGACTTTGTGTTTTCATATTAGATGAACATGCACATTGTATGACATTTTTAAAATCATACAAATTAATTTATGTTGATTAATAATAAACACAAAATCAATTTAAAACTACTAAATTAATAGTTTATATTGATTAATGATGAACACATAAAACGAATATACGACTAAATTAGTCATTTATAATGATTATTAATGAAAGTAAATGAAATGAATATAAACTACTAAATTAGTCGTTTATATAATGAATAAATGACTACTGCAAATGATAATTTTGTGACTATAAATGACAACTAAATTTTGCATATATATGACTATTAGTAGCTAATTTACAGTATCTTATAACACGACTAAAATTTATTCATATTTCTTCAGTCATTAATTGGTTTCAAACGATGACTAAAATTTGCATATATATGACTATTAGTAGCTAATTTACAGTATCTTATAACACAACCAACATTTTGTTCATATTTCTTTGGTCATTAATTGGTTTTCTCAGGTGATCATATAGTAATATATTTGGTCATTAATTGTGACAATTAATGACCAAATCAAAGATTAAATTAACGACTAAATCAATGTCCAAATTAATGACCAAATCAATGACTAAATTAATGATCAAATCAATGACC